>QFFA01000316.1:0-12126 GCA_003316565.1 Russula foetens
CCAAAGATCTGTATAGTATGTACATAGTCTCCAAGAGCATGAAATTTCGGCGTTAATAGGTTCAAAGTCTTCTTCCGTCGGGACTTCGATGCTGCTTGTGATCTTGTACCTAATCCCCTTGCATGCGCACGCTGTTGTGCCCGCTTTTGTGCTTCAACCTCACGAGGAAGTTCCTCAGTATCGAACTGTGAACATGTGAGATCGCAGAAACTCCGCATGAGTCGACCATATTCATTCGTGAGTGAATCCAAATGGTCGAGGGTCGCCTGGGTGTGCATTCGAAGCTTCGCGAAACCGTGCCATTCCGCAGTCCGATACAACAATTTCATAACACGTTTGTTATGATGCCCATCAAGCAGATCTTCAAATGCTGGGATGGAGCACTGATCCAATCGTCGAGCACAGGTCGGGCAGGGCATGGTGCGGCAACAGGATGGGGGAGATGACATGACAATGAGGTGACATTGGGGGCATGGCGATGATGACAGCACAGGCCCAGGCAATACAGCGAGATGGCGATGTGGGGTGTTTATGAGACAGAACGCGGCCGCAGTGATGAGTTTGTTGGCCAGCATAAGGAGAAAGTGATCTCACCTGCAACATGTCCTCAAAATCTCGTGCCGCGAGCTTTTTCATGTTGGATACATTGTCAGTGAACCGACGTATGGCTTGGCTGAAGGGGGGGATGGCTCGAAACCTATGATGACTGAGTCACATAATTATGCTTCGCATGATGTTATCGTACCTTTCATCTAGAAGCCCTATCAATTTTCCTCCCAGACCCGCTGCATCAAGAATACGAATTAGGTGTGTGAAAAGCGTCCTCCATACACCAAGCTCGACTTCATGCATCAAGTCGACAACAAGCATTCGCGACACATCAAAACTGCCCCCAAGTTTCTTGACAAAAGCATTCTAAGTTGCGCAAAGTAAACTGTCAGTTAAAGCACTTGGGGAGTACACAGAAAGAACTCCAAACTTACCAGCGTTGGAACGGACGAAGTGGGTTTCAGTAAACGCTGAACGTAGGCCCCACCAATGGGCACCCCTTGTTCATAGATCGCGGTCCGAGCCTTTTTCACCAACTCTGTGATGTCCTGAGATTTGCGTACTTGGTTGATCCGAGTCTTCGCATCAGCAACTTGACCTACACGATCAAGCTTCTGTTGGGGTATTAGACAACGTGGACAGGGACACAGGCCCTTATCGCGTATGGTGGCAAGCAACACCCTAAAAAGGGCAGTGAGCGACAAATAAAAAGAGATAGAAGAAAAACACGGACTTCTCAGGGTAATCTGCTGAATATGTCAGGATGCGTGGGTAGACACGTCGCTCAATTCCATCCGGGGATCGCACAACCATCCCGTAGGTGTGTGCATGAATAAAGTCGTCATCGAGAAGGAACTTCCATACCGCATGCATGAGTTCGCGTCGACAATGTGTAAGAATATCTTTCTGTTGAGTGTCCCATTTTCGATGGTATGACTTGAGCTGGTCTTGTAGCGAGTCGGGAAGCTGGGGAATGTATGCCAAATGTTTTATCGCACCGGAATTTGGTTGGCATCGGATATATTTGGACAGATTGCCAAAGAGCATGTAGATCGGCCACATCTTTGCTGTACCAAATGTGGCAAGATGGGTGGCATCCGACCAGAACATGAGCGCGGCGACAACTTTTTCATGCTTGCATGTTGGATCGTTAGTGGGGGCACGTTGGACCTTGTCATGCTCGTCCAAAAGCACATCTGAGTTGTAAAGCTCGGAATATACGCGTTCGCTTTCTTCGCAGTTGGGAAGCTTTCGAAATAACTTGAACGGAGAGAGATGGAACTTCTTTGAGATGGGGCTTTTGAATGTATCTTTGATGAGACTTGTGATTTGACAATAGGAAAGCCCGGGAACAGAAAACTTGCGAGAGGGCTCATGTGCGCTACCTGATGGGACATCGATATTGACAGAGGTACGACGGAAAGACTTTAGGAATGTCGCCTTCTCCTCAGCTTTGTCAACTCTTCGGTTTTCAACGGTGGCACTGAAACGTTCTAAGTCACCAAGCCGGAATTGGGGGTGAAAAAGCACGCTGTGTACTAGTCGAGTGGTTTCCTCGTTGGACTTTTTGTCGCTGAAAGAGTTTTGCCAGTTCATGAGAAGCTCGGATGACTTGTTGCTGTATGCTGATGCCTCCTCTATTCTTTTGTCTGTCCATTCATCATGAGGGAAGATGGTGGAACCGTGAGGGCGATGCAGATCTTCTGGTGATATGAAGGCATCAGGGTCATAGGAGGGCCGATATAAATATTCTTTCCAGACACCGAAAGTGTTTGGGGATGTCTGGAATCGATTCCGTACGATGAGAGTGACACGCTGGACAACAGAAGTATGTGAAGGGGTTGGCATAGAAGTTGCAGGATGGGGTGCTTCAGGATAAATGTCCTGGTATTGACCAGGTAAGCGGTGGTTACGCAGCGGACATCCTGACTGAGATAAGGCTAGTTGCGGCGATGAAAGATGGGGTGGAAGAGGAACTGAGGGTAGATTTAGGGGAATTGGTGACGGATGACCTTGAGATGACTCTGCATCAGGGAACGTGATGACATTGTGACTAGGTGGGGGTGGGGGTGATGGCAGGTTCTGACTTGTACCGGGGCTCAGAGATGTCAGTATTGGGGGATGAGCTGTAGATGGTTCTGTCTGAGGGAAATTCATGACATCACCTGCAATGGGCTCATGCTGTGGACTTGGAGAGAGTGAAGTCCTTGTCCTTTCACCTGCGGCATCCAAGTCTGTGCTAGCAAGGGCCTGGGTAGCTTCAAGCTCAAGTTGTCGTCGCAGTCCCTGAATAGCGGTCCTATATTTTTTATATTGGTCACATTGTCGTTGATGATTCTGTAAACCAGACGAAGATCGCAATTGACGGGGACATATTGGGCAACACTGTGTTTTTGCCATGAGAATACGATGCAGTGATGAGGAGGCAGGACTCGGAGTCCCGTTGCTATCATAGATGTGAGCCGCGGCTATGAACACAGGTCAATCAATAAAGAAAAATAAATCAACGGTGAAACGCACCAAGGCTCCAACACCCTATAAAAGAGGTGGCTCCCCCCGAAAAAAATTCTGTGTGCTCTCCCCCCCCCCATCTGCCCATCCGATCCCCCCCTTCCATTGTCTCCTCATGCCACAACATAGGAGCAGTCCAACGGGTCAAAGGAGCTCATCCCACTCATCTCATATACGTTCCTCCGAGTTACAGTCATCTAGGCATGCTCGAAGACGTGATACTAGTAACCCATCCCAGCCATCTAGCGATGCTCGAAGACGCGATACTAGTAGCCCATCCCAGCCATCTAGTGATGCTCAAAGACGTGATCCCATTAGCATGACAGGTTCTCAGTCAGAGGAAAGCTCAGCTGTGCTTTCTGAGATCATCAACACCCATCGTCCCGAAGCCTCTGCCAGTGGTAACACCCCAGGAAGTGAAGATCTAGATGGTAGCAAAAGGCCAACAAAGCGCGCGTAAGTCTCCTCATTTGATAACCAGGATGATAGAAGGTAGACCTCACATCTACAACCATCAGGAAGGTTATCTCAGCAACACAACCTGGCCGAGGGATTCGCAAAATTATTGATCTCTTCCATGACCTCCATGACCTGGTAGAGAAGGCTGATAGACATGTGGTGACACAAAGACTTAGCCCAGCAGAGAGAAAAAAGCTCGACAGCAGTGACTTCGTAGGCATGACAGAAGGAGATATCGAGGAAGAGCGCCGAGAGTATGTCGCATTCAAAGTTGTCGCTGTTGTCACTTGTGACTCAACGTCACACCACAGCCGCAAGTGGTGCTACCACGTGTTGGAGAAGTTGAACAAATTAATCCCTGGTTTTGAACAAAAGGCCAAAGCTGCAGAGCACTTAAACACTTACTGTGCCCCGGTATGTCGTTCCCATAGACTGATCACAGTAATCTTACTATCTATCAAGTTGCAATCAGGAGCAAATGACGCACGTAGTGATGACACACACAGGCTGAGGGCTGAGGTCGCCGATTGGCTAAATTCTCGCACAGATGATTCTCCTGAAGGAACTCGGAGGCTCTCTACCAAACGAAAGGATGACCGTGGTATCGGCAATGATGTTACAGGTCGCCTACTTTGCCTCGTTACATATGATTGGGATAACCCAGAGTGCGTCAATTATTTACCTTTCTTCATAATCACGTTCTACTAATTGTCATATGCAGTGTACAGGCCAACCTCCGAAACGGTGTGCCAGGGTTTAAGATCACATCAAATTACCTTCTCCGATGTCTTTACTCGAAAGAGGATATAGATCCTGATTCCCCTGAGGACGGTCTTCTGCGAGGCCCCCTCCTTCTACGTGTATGTTTTTACCGTCGCATCCACATGGTATATATAAAACTTGATTTACTTCAGATATATCGTTATATATTCACGTCGCCATCTTCTGCCTCGGACGAGAACTTGACATCTGAACCCACAGCTAGGTGACGCGATGTTGCCACAACACTTCGCCTGGATGGCCAAGTCACTGGGAGATCAATTGCATATGCTGCAACACAAGTATGTTCAGTTCTTCGAATATATGTTGCCCAGCTAATTTTCTATAGCTTGTTTTCGCACTGAGCAGCGCTCCTGAGTGGAGGAAAAACCATTCTGGCTTTCACTTTCCCGCATTCTACAATTTTATCGTTGATACTTTTGAAGATCCTGAAGATGATGAAGCCAAGAAGAGCACCGAGGAACTCCTAAAGTGGTGGAATGGGTACGTTTAAGTCCAATAGTCACTATCCTGGGCCACTTCTAATATTATCACATCGGTTAGTGAAATATTTCCTCCAGCTACTGCTGGAAAGGGAAGCACACAGGATTCACAAATGGCGATGCAGGAATCTCGGAAGCTCATTCAGGAGGCTCGTGCGAGGCGTGCTCACAAAGCTGCTGCCCATGAAGCCGCCGAGGATTCAAGCCGGACACGCAAAGGTTCCATCACCGAGGAAGGAGCAGGCCAGAGGCCTGCTCCCGAAGGTTCAGTCACTGAGGACGATTCAAGCCAGAGGGATGCGAGTGGAGGTTCCATCACTGAGGACGATTCTGGTGCCGAGGACTACGCTGAGTAGCTAGGTTTTTGCCCCCAGATGTCGTACCATACTGTCCATACAATCAAATTCTAAAGCGTTTTGATTCGATATAATTCTTGTGAGATTGTCTTGAGGTCATGCCGGTGTTGCGAGTACAAGATAACATTGTATCTACTCATAGATTGAATACGAGAGGATACCAGTCTCATACTTGAGATATACGGTGGTCAACGACTCATGATACATTTGCCAGATCGCACCAAAATCATACGACTGATGCGAGATTGTGATCACACACAAACGGTGACATGACCTCGTAATGATTCATGATCATAAAAATGATCAAAAGGTCTTGTGATGCGATGTCCAGGTGGTACCAAATTCACGCAACTAATGCGAGATTGTAATCACGTGCGAAAGGTGACCCTACCGCGTAAGCCCTCACGAGTGCCACACAAGGTCGTAAGCAAATCGCACTGCTCGTAGACACTTACAACAGGTTATATTAACTCACGAGCCATTATGAGAATCCTGCTGAACTGCTGATGACGTCGCGCATATTCTTGTTTCTCCTTATCGATTCCTAGTAGTGTGTGGCTATATGTTTCATCCAGGCCCTCTGGTAAGTCGTTCAAAACGTGCCGAATGCTGGAAGGAAGACAGCGACTCAGTCTGTCAATCTGGCAGACGACCCATCTAAACCTATGAGTTTATGTGAGTGTCTGCCGCAAAGCACCAGACGATTGACAGAAAAACTCACATGCCGTCTGCCTTGTCAGAAAGCATATCAACGACCAGTTGCTTGTCCTCCTCTCTCCAGTTCTTCATCTTTCGGTCTGAATGAATGACAGACTTGATGTACTCGATTATGTCATTCTTTTGGCCTTCTTGATCATGGAGGGAGATTTGGAGTGGCTTCAAAGGCTCAAGGGCGTTTCGAATGTCGATCTCGGGACGGCTGGCCACACATATATGTACGTTCAGAAGGTCCAGATTGACAAGTTCATCAATGAGGTCCAGGACCTTTTCTCGAGAAGACTGTACCCCAGAAGTATCAGGGCACTCATCGAGAGCATCGATGATGATATAAATCGGGCCCTGTCCCGGCGATGCTAACATGTCCTTCATGCAATGTATGAGCGAGCTAGTAGTAGGTTTCTGTATGCCACCAGCATTATGTGAATATAATTGGGAGAGAATCTCGTAGCACATATCTGATTTGGCAGAAAGTTGAGAAAGGAGAGAAGTGAGGAGGCCTTTGCAGTCTTGCTTCTTAACATCCCGAAAATCGAAATAATAATAGGCCATCATTGTCGCGATCGCGGCCTTCGGCCGCGTTCGTGACCTCCACGTACACTCCTGGATCACATGACCTTAAGAGGGGATCAAGAACGATGCCCCTAAGTCCACCAAGTCCGCCCCTAAAGCCAAGTTATAGTCAAGCATTGAAGATGAATCCGGGGTCACGTGACCGTGAGAGATCTCACATGACCAGGACATGTGACCAATCACGTGACCCCTCCGTACTTTCGAAATCACGTGACGTATCACGTGCCCAAGTCCAGTCACATGCCTCTAACGGACAAGCGGTCCGCATTGGAGGAACGGCCCGTTTCCGGAAAGCGGTCCGCCCAGTTACCGACATCTGGAAGACAGTCGGAATGACTAAGTCGTAGGGGATTCCCCAGGGGATTCCCCATAGCCTCTCCTGCAGATCTCTAGACTAGATCCCAAGATCCCAAGCCCGATCGATAAACATGACTCAGCTGCGCAGCATTGCGCAGCACTGCGCAGTAGGATGACTCACGCACTTTGATACTCCGACATACAGCTGACTGATCAGCTTGTACTATATATGGATAGATTACACCCGTTACCTGTACTGGTGCCTGCCCTAAAGGCTGCGCACAGACCACCCTGTATTAGTATATAAGACCTGTGAATTGTAGCGAATAGTCCCCAGACTATTCTCTTGTCTACCCCCCACTGTTCACACTGGAGCCTTCCCTCCACTTGCACATTGTCCACCTCGCTGTCCTCTGCTGTTCATTGTCACTCCTCATCCTCTGGATCAGTCACCTCCAACTCAAGTACTCCGTCGTCCCTTACTGCTATCATTAAAGTAGTAAGTTCGCGACATTAGAATAGTCTCCTAATATTGGAGCTGACTGTTTAACAACCACAAGTGTCCCCTGCTCTTCTCTCCAACCCCGACGTCCCATTTGACTGGATCGCCCCCTACTTTCAAGACGATAACAACCCTCTTCCCGACAACGCATGGGACGCCCTCACCGGTGTCTACGACTATAACATCGCCCAAGCCAACCTTGCTATCCAGCAAGCGTTTGCACCGTCGCCCATCGTCTCCCCCGTCGCCAGACCCTCTCACTTCCCTTCTGCGTACATCTCCCCCGCTCTCTCCACCGTTGGAGGACCCTCTGGGCTCATTGTAGCCTACGACGCCGATGAATCTTCGTCTTCTCCGTGGTCGTCTCCTCGCCCAGCACCGTCGCCGCCCCACTACCCTACTCCATCGCCGTCAACCTTCCTCCACATCCTCGCTACTGTTGCCGCTGAGCAACCTTACGCTGTCGCCGCCCCATCCTCCTTGGAAAACCCGAGCGTGGGTGTCCAATCGTCCCCTTGCCTCCAATATCCACCAACCGTTGCCGACGAAGACGTACCGGAGCTCTCTTTACCCTCGCCAGTCGTACACGCCGCCGTCGCCACCGTACCGTCGCCTGCTCCCTCCCGTGCAGCCTCGCCCGACTACATCGTCCGTAGTCCTTCGCCCATTGTCGCCGCCACCGCCGTACTCCCAGAACCCGTCGTCGACCTCTTCCCACACCTTTTCGCGCCACCTCCGTGCCTTGCTGAAGTCAATCAGCACCCGCATCTCTACTCGGTCCTCTATGAACGAGGAGAACAAATCTGGTGTCCACAAGTCGAGTTCCTCAACGAAAACCCCCTCGCACAAATCCCACAGATCTCGGATTTAGGTGACCACTGCCCACACTTCGTCACCCGTTTCCGTTCATTAGTTTATCACGACGTCCGCATCAGTCCCTTGGACATTCTTCCAGCCGTTACCATTTGTGCTAAAGTCGGAGTACACCCCTCCTCCCTTTTCTTTCCTTTGGGATATCTTGAAACTTCTTTCATTGATTCCCTCAAGTTTCTCTTCGGACAATTCCCTTCTGCTTGGCTCCAGTATTTTGAAGGAGTTCTTGTACCCCTTCTTTGCTACGACTTTCTTGACGGCCGTGTGGTTACTGTAGCCGGCCACCTCCACTTTACCCCACTTGGGCTTTTCGTTATTAACCGACAGATGCGTATTGAAGACGCTCTTCGTACAAAACCAGAACTTTTTCGTTTCGTTTGTTCTACTCGTACGCCGGTTAACCCTCTTCTTCACATTTCGCCGCCTTCCGCAGAATTACCTTTGTGATTACTAGTAAGTACTTACAAAGGTTACAAGTGCAATAAAGAAGGGTTTTTAACTTTTACAAGTGCCCCAAAGTCTTGTCTCTCAACTTGAAGAAAGGCTTTTACGCCTTAACATTGTCTACTTAGCGGACTTAAGAGAACAAGTGCAACTTACCTACTGGAGTGAAATCCACTTCGTCACTCAGGCACTCCTCGACTTCCTGCCTTTCGGCCACACTCTTGGACCCACTAAGTTTTACGAATACGTGGACTACCAACTCCCTGTACTAATCAATCGCTGCTTACAAACGCGCGCCTACTGGGCAATTCATCCCACACGCACCCTCGACCAATCCATAGTATCGGAAATCACACTTTCCTACGACGAAACCTTCTTTTGGCATTATTACGTCCCCGCCAAAACCCAGGAAATCACCCAGGCCATACTCCAAGGGAATAGAGTTAGATTTCTATCCCGCTTTCACCTGTCGGAAACCAAAATCCACCTCGAGTTTCAGGAAATCAGAATCCTCGTCACAGATCACGGAACCCAGCTCGTTGGAGCTCTCGGAAAGGAATACTTCCACAAGTGGGAAGAAACTGGTTGGCACACCACCAACATCAACCACGAACAAACCTTAGTCAATCCCACTGAATTCTTCTACCCCATTGCACTACCCAACGCCCAGGGACGTGAACCCGAATACCAAAGAAGACTTGGTATTATCCTCCTCCAGCCAGACCACCTCAGAATCGACGATAATTACTGGAATTTGGTCGACAGTATGGAAATCGCCTCAGATCTCCCTGGATCCACCCGAGCCAACACCCCAGATCTCATTCCAGCCCTTAGCCCAGCCTACACTCCACCACCAGCTGATCGTTGCGGTTGTGGAATAGATGTTTGCTATTGCGACCTCCATCGCCCTGAAACTCCTCCCACTCCTCCTTATATTGAACTTTGGCACCCTCGCTATTATCCGGCGCCAGTCCCCGGATTACACTACGATCGAATCGGATAAAGCCGTTACCCTGGCCTATATACTTGCCACCTTGCTTTTTATTGCGTACCTTGCTATTATCTATCTAGGACTCAAGATTTACTTCATTGAAGAGTGGCAATACGAACACGCTACTCCCAAAATCACATTCGTCTACGCAGACGAACAAACTGGCAGAAACATCCCAACGAGGCTCACGCAGAGGCCGATGCGCCCGTCAAAATCGAGAGAGAGAGCATTCAGCACCCGCTATTCCAGTCACAGATTGCAGGAACAATCCGTTCCTACTATGACGACCAGCCAATCAAGGCCCATCTCCGCCGGTCACATCCCGGATACTGCAGATCCAGTTACCTTTCGCAGAGCCTGACGAAGAATTCGTTTACCCTTCCTTGAACAATCCACCTCCACCGGTTATTCCTGTACCTTCGCCACTAATAAACACATATAGTCTGACAAGCTCGGACATACCCGAAACTCACAACCGCATCTCACAAGTCTCCCTTCCGGAGAAAGTTTACCTAGCACTACAGATTCCAACCCGTACAAAGGCCGAAGGCCGATCCTTCTTAAACCACTGCAATTTCCTGCTCGGACGTCAGCCACGAGTGGAATTCAATCACCGCCTTTCCGAACTCTTGCAAATTTGTCCAACGCCTGGGATCTTGCAAGGCCTCGTTTGGAAATACAGAGTCGTTATCACCCCAGACGACGTACGCGAAGAATATCGCATAATCGTACAAGATCCATACGACCAAAACCACATTCATCTATGAGCCGCCTACTCAGTTCGCTTTAACTGGGACAATACCGGCTATAAACTCACTTATATATGAGTAACGATTGGGACGATCTTAAAGCAGATTACCCAACTCGAATTCAACCGACTCCCGAAGACCACGCCCACGTCTACGCGTGTTTTGACGACTGGTTTATTACCCTATACGAAACCGAGCGGATCATCTTTGCCTGGTGGAACCAGCAAATTCTTTACAGTCGACCAGGGGAACCTTGGAGATCCAACCACGCCAACAAGATTATAGAAGGAAAACAGTTCATCCTTTCCTTCACACACCTAGAACAACTCAGCGAACTCAATCCCCGCCAAGGAACTGCCTTATTTGACAACAAAGCAGTCAAGTGGTCCAATAGACATCATTATTGGAAATATCTTAACAATTGGACAGTCGACTTCACAAAGTCGAAACACCCATCTGCCAGTTACACCCCAGAACCCAACTCAGACGAAGAAGACAATACTGCTAAAGTTACAGCGTTACTGGAAAAAGCCGAGTCCATGATCGCAGGAGCTACAGAACAACTACGAGAACTTCGAGAACCTAGTCACGCCAATTCCCCAGTACCGAGCCGAGAAGCGAGTCCGTTTCCTACTCAAACCAAATCTCCTGCCCAGGAAATTACCCAGACAGCCACACCACCGACATCCAAGGCAAAGGGAAAACAACCCGCCACCAGTGGCACAAGAGCTACTTTATCCTCCACAGTTCCTAGTTTTACCGTATACGCCCCAAGTGCTACATCCGCCGCTGCTAGTTCCTCTATATACGCACCACATATGACATCCGTATTCGCTGGTTCTTCGCGAACACCAGCGCCCAAGCAACCACCAGAATGACCACCTACACTGGTCTTTGTACCAGCACCACTACCACCACCAGGTCGTCCACCCACACCACCACCTATGGCACAGCAGGGAGGACAACAACAGGCCGCGGCCTTACCACGTCCAATTGGGACTCCCCCAGAATCCTTCGACGGGTCCGCATCGAAGGCACAATCCTTTTGGCATGCCCTATACAACTACTACGCAAGGAACGAAGACGCATTCCCTGAGGAAGGCAAAAGAGTAGCATCAGCCCTTGGCTACTTTAAAATCGGAACTCGTGCAGGCGATTGGGCTGCTAAACGTATGGAAGCAGCTATAAAAGCCAATCCTAGAACCTGGGGAACTTGGAATGCATTCAGAGATGCTTTCAAAGCGCAGTTCATCCCTCCACAAATCAAGGTGGAAGCCATAGCCAAAATGCACGGAACTGCTATGGGAAACCGTACCTTTAACGAATGGTACCAAGATTGGAGCACTGCCGCAGCAGATGCTGATGTAGATGAAGAATCCAAGATGTATGCGTTCAGAAAAAACCTGAATTTCGGATTAAACCAGAAGCTCCTCAATGTCACCCCTCAGCCACAGACTCTTGCCGATTTGGTAGACAAAGCACGTGAAATTGACAAGAACTACCAAGTCTTCGGAGGAGCGTCACAATGTAGAGGATCCTTCCCTCGGTGGGGCCGAGGAACAGGAATCCACGAACTATCTATTGGTCCTGACGGAACCACCATCGACATAGCGGCAAACAACACTCGAGGCCGAGGCTGCGGACGCGGTTCAAACCACAGAGGACACAGACGTCTCACTCCCGAAGAACGTACTCGCCGCATCAAGGAAGGCTTGTGCCTCTATTGTTCAAAGCCTGGACATAGAGCCGCGGAATGCCCAGAAGCACCTAAACGCAACTTCCAGCCACAGGTCCGTCAGCTAGAGACCGTCAATGAAAATCAAGTACCCCAAGGCGACCTAGT
>QFFA01000322.1:0-14876 GCA_003316565.1 Russula foetens
GACAGCGTCATTGTTCGGCACCCACGTGACCTGAAAATCGGTCATTGGGATGGAAGAGAAAACCCTAGGCCCGGGCGAACCGCAATACCGATTCAGAAGGGGTGCGAGGATTTGCTGTATTAGACAAGGCAACCCAACCGGGGACCAGGTGAAGCGGTAGAGGATGAACGACACGGCCGCGTGAACCTTCTTAGAAGTGCAATGAGAGAATGAGGGAGTGGTCTAAAGGGAAGGGAAAAGGCAGGGGTTGAAGAATAGAAGGGGTGAAAAACGGGGGGAGAGTTGGGGAGGGGATACTCGGACTAGACGCTGTCTCCCACCCCTACTGTAGTACGGCAAATGGCTGTTACCACGTTGAAGTTTCGCTCCCAGCACGACCCCCTCTCATCTAGCTCTGGGCGAATTTCGTCCGCAGGTAATATCTAGTCCGCATGGCCTTCTAGATTACCCCAATCCAAGTACGAAAACGGCCGTCAAGTTCTTTGAAGGCAAAACCGGTCAACACTATTTTTCGCAGGCCGCATACAATCCCAAACCAAGAAAATTCGAACGTCTTGGGGCCTCCAGCGTTTGAGGATAATTTATTCCGTGGCTCATTTCATTCTAGAGCCCTGCCCCAATCCTCGCCTCATCAATATAGGCCCCATCTTCTTCAGTCGTTTTCGGACAACCCGCACATCCTGCCAAGAGGGTCGACAATGTGTCAGCGTCTAACGGCCACTTGCCCCCCAACACAAGGGGACATATATATTTGTCGTCCTGTACCCCCCGTATCGGCGGTGTGAGGTGAACGCGAAGATGGTTCGTCCAATATCACCTTTTCTCCCTAGGGGACGCCCTTTCGTCGTGGTGTATGCTATGAGATGCAAGACATGACTGATCAACATATTACCAGCGGACGCTATCGTCGACATCAAATCCTCACCGTTTGTGAAAACCATCATGGATATTTCGACAACCCCTGGCATGCGTAGCCAAACAGTGGCTCGAAGGGAGCTCGCAACAAAGATTCTCAGTCCGAAACTAGGATGGTGGTTGACGTCGTCAACGAATGTCTCCCTGGTATGAAAAATCGTCAAAATAAGGGGGTTCAAGCGGACTGGTAACCTTTTGCTCTAGGGGTTCGTATTGTCGAATGTCGAGGGTGGCAACACATTATATTGGAATCCGTCGACAAGGGCTGTCGCTGTGATGGACTGGATACTAGCAAGAGGTCGCACAGAACTTAAAGATGAGTCGGGCACAATAAGGGCCTCAGTTGAACAATCAATCACGGAACACTCGCATTTTGTCGAGTCAAGAGGAATACGCTCATAGGATAGAATGTCGTTGCCAGGCAAGTAGAGACCTTGAAAACCTCGTCAGTACTTCATGCTGAAGGAATCCCTCTGTAGGGCAGTATAGCGGTCATTACCCTCTGTACGTGCAACGAGCCTCCAGCGGCGTTGGCCCCGCCCCTTGCTGGTAGATATTATCAAGCTAATAACCGAACCAAATAGCTTGCACCCTGCGGAAGGGCTTTCTACTAGTGACTCCTTTCACCCCCACACGTCGAGGTTCGTCTGCAAACTTTCGGAGAAAGCGGCAAGCCATACGACTCGCAGCAACGACAAAGCTTGAGCAAGCCACCGACGGCTAATTCAAATAAGCGTCACCAATTCTTGCCCGTTCATTGGCACCTACGTGGCCTATGGAGGAAAGGACGAACATACCGGATCGGCTCGTTTCGAGTCGTTTCCCCAGAATATACGGAAGTCATGCAGAACGTTCGGTAAGGTCTCCTTTCATCCCAACGGTACGACTTCTCACATCCACACCGTGTGCGCAGGTGGCGCGTATCACGCTCCACGGAAATCGTGCGTCAACGTCGTTGGGCTACTACTGGTATGACACCAAAGTGATCGAACGTTCGGGCGATTCGATGTGGTGACTCGGATGTGACAAAAACTTGAAGACACCGCGATTGAGAGTTCGTTTGCAAAATCTAGTAGTACTCAAAAACTCACCTGAGCGCACTTCTTTAGACGATGTTCTGCAAAGTACCACCCATGAAACCGAATAAAGGCAAGCTGATCTTGTGCGGAAGTAGGTTTCTTTGACTGCTTGCTGACTGCCTGGCCTCGAGGAGAGCGACGGGTAAATTTGCGCATTTTGCCGGGGATTCAATATTCAATATTCAATTCAACACCACTAGCGATGTTCCGCAAATTACTGACAGAGGCCACAGGAACCCCTGAAAGGCCTGAAGGCCTGAACCCCTGATTCAGTAACGACAGCTAGCTTCGGACTCGGGCGTACAAATCCCACCCAAAAGGGACGCCTGCGTGAATAATGATGAGAGTCCGTCACAGTAAACTCACAGACAGACGAAATCTCATTGCTATTTATTTATTTATTTTTACAGCCAAATTATATTTCGCTGGAAGTCCAGCCCGGCGGCGGCGTCTTCACCCGCACTCCCCATCGATCTTTGCGTCGCCCCATTTTCCCATACTCCAATCCAACGAACGACCGCCCAATGGTGACTGCCATTATGCTCAACTACGATGTATTCGGCAATCCGTTCTGTAACATCCGGACTCGAGCCTTGACACGAACGGGGGTTCTGACAAGGGGACGACATCCTTATACCGATGCCTGTGGTCAACCGTCCTTCTTGCGAGACTCCGACAGCGAGAGAGGTCTCCTTTGAATCAGGTAGCGTCTCCCCTTAACCGCCCTTGGAGACTATTCATATCGTAGGGACGAACTTCGATCATGCCAGCCTGAATGTCGCGTGATACAATCCGCCATTCCAGTCGTACGGCAATCAATCCCAAGGAGTGCTGGCACTCCCGCTCGAAGAGTACCGGGTCCGCTCCGAGGGTAGAATTCCTGGGGACCTGAGTCATCAAACAAGGGGATTGGCGCCTGGTTGGGGTAGTTGTTGTGGGTACTCCCCAACATCGTCGACTGAGCGTTATTTGCACGACAGATGGGCTAGGATCGTAATAGTACCATGAGCTCCAAGCTTACTATGCAATAAATCTTCATTTTGTATCTCATCGGTCAGGTTATCTCAGTAAGAGGGATGGAACAATCACAATAGTCAGCCGAAGGGGTGCTAGTGGTCATTCTCATTATTTGTATGGCGGACATTGGAACCGAGTACATTATGTACATAGGATAATTTTTGTGATCGTCCTGTAATAGGACGAGTCGTCTATGTGTTCTATCACCGTTCAACGTTCAACCTCTGCGCCTCTATGAGTGACCTTGGTTACTTGCGTTACAACCCAACGTCATCACTCGCGCACTTGTTTTGGGGGTTCGAAGCGATGAGGAAAGAGGAAAGAGGTTGCATTCGGCCAACTACGCTACATAATACAGCTGAGGTAAGCAGAAAGGTCATTCGTCCTGCGCGTCGCGACCACATCTACACTCCCACGGTCACCTGATAGATTGCCCCAAAGTTTGTTGATACGTTCGTATTTTATTTTTTACTGTGCCAGTGGATAATCAAATTTCATCTTCACATGCCTACGATAGAATTTACATTCCTGGTGAAAATGGCAGTATGAAATTCGTCTCACAGTAACCTGCGGGCGATCTGAGTTGGTCAAGTCCGACTTCGTCCCTTTACGAAGCAATACGATTCATACGAACCCGGAAATCACCTGATAACTCTGATGTTCCAAGCTCTAAAATCCATCGTTCCAGCATTAAAAGCTTGCACCTTCACTGAGTCCTGTACTTTCTATAATCCATCGCTCCAGTGGCCAGTCGAAAATAACGGTCTGGTAATGTCGGTTTCCGCGTTGCTTCGGGTTATGCTTGTCCAAGGTCCCCAACGATCTCCATTCCACAACCAGTCGAGGTCTATGCACCGGAGCCAATATGGCAGATGTGACGGGACATTCCTACTTCTATATTGCGATTAACCTCGTATGACCTAGTAGCGCGGAACAGATGAAGGAAAGCTAGTCCTCGTCGTCGCAGATACGTGACTCTATTTTGGATAGGCGAGTGGAGATGAAAGCGAACATTGATATTCGGACCATCTGCGTGACAATCAAAAGACAAAACAGACGTAAAATTTCGCACTTTGGTGACCTCACCGAGCCTAGGACCGCCGGTGGTTCAAGACCTGCATTGGAGATGCCGATGTTGATGTTAGTATAGATACATATTGTGGATAATATTCGACGTACTACTTGTGACCAGTGGGCACATCGAGTGCATCGACTTGATCTGGGGCCATCGATTGCATAACAAGACCTGAAGCATGAATCAAGTCGGTATCGTCTTGCACCGGAAACATCTACGTGGATGTTAGGATGGTCATGAAAAACAACAGTAACGAACGGAAAGACCAGACCACGACGTGCGCCCACCTTGCTTTTTCTTCTTTCGATGCTTTTAATACGATCGCGGTTCATAGATGAGGTTCCGAGTCACCGCATCTTGACAAGGGTTCAAGATGGAAATAAAGTCCCAACAAACTCGAAGGAGGGGTGCCTATGGTTGGTAGCCATGGCCAAGGAAGCGTCCTTGTTTCGGCACCCACGTGACCTGAGAATCGGTCATTGGGATGGAAGGGAGAACCCTGAACCGCAATACCGATTGAGAAGAGTGCGAGGATTTGCTGTATTAGACAAGGTAACCCAACCGGGGACCAGGTGAAGGGGTAGAGGATGAACGACACGGCCGCGTGAACCTTCTTAGAAGTTCAATGAGAGAAGGAGGGTGTGGTCTAAAGGGAAGGGAAAGGGCAGGGGTTGAGGAATAGAAGGGGTGAAAAACGGGGGGAGAGTTGGCTCAGTTGGGGGGGGGATACTCGGACTAGACGCTGTCTCCCACCCCTACTGTAGTACGGCAAATAGCTGTTTCCACATTGAAGTTTCGCTTCCAGCACGGCCCCCCTCTCATCTAGCTCTGGGCGAATTTCGTCCGCAGGCAATATCTAGTCCGCATGGCCTTCTAGATTACCCCAACCCAAGTACGAAAACGGCCGTCAAGTTCTTTGAAGGCAAACCCGGTCAACACTATTTTTCGCAGACCCCATACGATTCCACACCAAGAAAATTCGAACGTCTTGGGGCCTCCAGCGTTTGAGGATAATCTATTCCGTGACTCCTTTCATTCTAGGGTCCTGCCCCAATCCTCGCCTCATCAATATAGGCCTCATCTTCTTCAGTCGCTTTCGGACAACCCGCATATCCTGCCAAGAGGGTCGACAGTGTGTCAGCGTCTAACGGCCACTGATGCCCCTCGACACAAGGGGACATATATTTGTCGTCCTGTTACCCCCGCATCGGCGGTGTGAGGTGAACGCGAAGATGGTTCGTCCAATATCACCTTTTCTCCCTAGGGGACGCCCTTTCGTCGTGGTGTACGCTATGAGATGCAAGACATGACTGATCAACATATTACCAGCGGATGCTATCGTCGACATCAAATCCTCACCGTTTGCGAAAACCATCATGAATGTTTCGACAACCCCCGGCATGCGTAGCGAAACAGGGACTTGAACGGAGTTTGCAACAAAAATTCTCAGCCCAAAAACAGGAGCGGTTGCTAGTATCGTCAATGAACGTCTCCCTGGTATGCAAAACCGTCAAGATGAGTGGGTTCAAGTAGACTGGTGACCTTTTGCTCTAGGAGTTCGTATTGTCGAATGTCGAGTGTGGCAGCTCATTATATTGGGATCCGTCGACAAGGGCCTCAATTGAACAATCAATCACGGAACACTCGCATTTGTCGACTCAAGAGGAAGACGCTCATGGGATAGAATGCCGTTGCCAGGCAAGTAGAGAGACCTTGAAAACCTCGTCAGTACTTCATGCTGAAGGAATCCCTCTGTAGGGCAGTATAACGGATATTACCCTCTGTACATGCAACGAAGCTCCAGCGGCGTTGGCCCCGCCCCTTGCTGGTAGATATTATCAAGGCAGTAACCGAACCAAACAGCTTGCACCCTGCTGAAGGGTTTTCTACTAGTGATCCCTTTCACCCTCACACGTCAAGCAAACTTTTGCAGACCGCTAGCCATACGACTCGCAGCAACGACAAAGCTTGAGCACTGCAAGCCACCGACGGCTAATTCAAATAAACGTCACCGACTCTTGCCCGTTCATTGGCATCTACGGGAGAAAAGAAAGGACGAACATACCGGATCGGCTCGTTTCGAGTCGTTTTCCCAGAATATACGGAAGTCAAGCAGAACGTTCGGTAAGGTCTCCTTTCATCCCAACGGTACGACTTCTCACATCCACTCCGTGTGCGCAGGTGGCGCGTATCACGCTCCACGGAAATCGTGCGTCAACGTTGTTGGACTACTACAGGTATGACACCGAAGTAATCGAACTTTCGGACGATTCGATGTAGTGATGTGGCAAAAACTTGAAGACACCGCGATTGAGAGTTCGTTTGCAAAATCTAGTACTCAAAAACTTACCTGAGCGCACCTCTTTAGACGATGTTCTGCAAAGTATCACCCATGAAACAGAATAAAGGCAAGCTGTCCTTGTGTGGAAGTAGGTTTCTTTGACTGCTTGCTGACTGCCTGACCTCGAGGAGAGCGACGGGTAAATTTGCGCATTTTGCCGGGGAGTCAGTATTCAATTCAACACACCACTAGCGATGTTCCGCAATTTGCTGTACGTTGTTCCAGAGGCCACAGGAACCCCTGAACCCCTGAATCAGCAACGACAGCTAGCTTCGGACTCGAGCAAATCCCACCCAAAAGGGACGCCTGCGTGAATAATGAGAGTCCGTCACAGTAAACTCACAGACAGACGAAATCTCATTGCTATTTATTTATTTATTTATTTTTACAGCCAAATTATATTCCGCTGGAAGTCCAGCCGTCTTCACCTGCACTCCCCATCGACCTTTGCTTCGCCCCATTTTCCCATACTCCAATCCAATGAACGACCGCCCAACTGTGACTGCCGTTATGCTCAACTATGATATATTCGGCAATCCGTTCTGTAACATCCGGACTCGAGCTTTGGTATGAACGGGGGTTCTGACAAGGGGACGACATCCTTATACCGATGCCTGTGATCAACCGTCCTTCTTGCGAGACTCCGACAGCGAGAGAGGTCTCCTTTGAATCAGGTAGCGTCTCCCCTTAACCGCCCTTGGAGACTATTCATATCGTAGGGACGAGCCTCGATCATGCCAGCCTGAATGTCGCGTGATACAATCCGCCATTCCAATCGTACGGCAATCAATCCCAAGGAGCGCTGGCACTCCCGCTCGAAGAGTACCGGGTCCGCTCTGAGGGTAGAATTCCTGGGGCCCTGAGTCACCAAACAAGGAGATTGGCGCCTGGTTGGGGTAGTTGTTGTGGGTACTCCCCAACATCGTCGACCGAGCGTTATTTGCACGACAGATAGGCTAGGATCATAATATTCCCGTGAGCCCGAAGCTTACTATGCCATAGATCTTCGCCAGTATTGACGGGGTAATCGACCAACAGCTTCCCCAACCCTGTGCCTGCGGGAACCGGTGTACCTCAATGGGCCCTCGTCGATGTCATGGTTCGTTTCTATCTCTCATTTCTGACACGTGCTAATGGCACCCATCACTCGGGTTATCTCAGTAAGAGGGATGGAACAATCACAATAGCCAGCGCCAGCCGAAGAGGTGCTAGTGGTCATTCTCATTATTTCTATGGCGGACATTGGAGCCGAGTACATTATGTACATAGGATTTTTGTGATCCTCCTGTAATAGGACGAGTCGTCTATGTGTTCTATCACCGTTCAACGTTCAGCCTCTGCGCCTCTATGTTGGTTACTTATGTTAGAGAGCACAGGTAGCACTTCCATGATACCCGTGATCCTATATTCAAATGTGTCGTACGGGTCATGATACGGACAGCAGAAAATGTGAGAAATTGACAGAAAGAAAGATGGAATGAATTCTCACCGTGAAGTTTGCTGGCTGGTGATGATTGGGGGGTCGGGTTCGGCGATTTAGTCAGATGTGCGTAGCGGTACGATACTGTACTCGCTGACAGCAAACTATACCTTCATCCTTCGTAGCACCTTGAAGAGAAAGAGGTGGTGAGCTATCACTAGTAATTGAACGGTCTCCGAAAGGTGTGACCAAATCGATACAAACACAAACAAAGGTAGTGCGCAGTCGAGTCACTCACCGAAACTCCAATATGCCATGATGCCTCGATTGCTCTCCCTCATCCTTTGTCGGACGTCCATAACAAAATTTACTGAACAAACTACCCGTCATTTGTTTGAAAGACCTAGCGTCGTCATCAATGGTTGGGTTGTGGCACGTGGCTGACTGACTATGATGACATTTAGAAACTTCGGATGAGATGATTCGGAGTCTGAGTTCTCGTCGTATTCTCTGCTTAACATACACGTGTATTCAAGTCATCCTGCCATCCTGCTGCGTCGACTTGGGATTGAAGGGAAAAAGACAAGGCCCCAGGCCAACCCCACACTCGCCTTGAAGACTGGCCTCGACGTACTCCACCATGCAGCATTTCGGGAGTTTTTCCTCAAAAGCTGTATTCAAAGCGCCGCCCACTGGCACTGCTATCACATCAACTAGCCACCACGCTGTCTCCATATCGCGGGCACTAGCACGGCACCATAAACGTAAATGTGCGTAACGCTAAGGAGACTTGCGCCGAGAGTTTGGTGTGAGTGGCGGCGCCGCTGGAGTACCTAACTAGATATCCATCAGCACCATATGCCCTGGCCTCGGCACAAATTAACTTCGCCATTACACATTTCTCCCAGCCCGGCCTTCTCCCGGCCCGAAAGGGTATACTGGTCACCACGGTACTTGAAGATACCATATAAGTATGGACGCGACGCCACCGGTGACCGGATTCCAAAGCTGCCGGAAAGTTTCAGTTGTCTCACATAATTTTGCAGCAGGGTCAGCGGTTTACGATGTATGCCCACTATGTTTGCTTTGCATTTACACCGTAAATAGATTGGGGAGCCCTGCGAAACTGCGACATCCTGGACTGTCGTGTTTATTCAGTTGAAACTTGGAGGTTATTTGTGACGCATTTACGCGTCACTGTATTAGTGTGTGCCTGAAGTCGTGGTTTGATGAGGATTACAGCCACACTTGTAAACGAGAAACGAGAATGGAGTGTTTGCCAGAAAAGGAAGGACCGTTAGGTCGGTTTATTTGTACCTCGGTATTACCGTCACGGTTCGCAGCCGCGCCTCGCTAGTCCTTTCTGCCCACTCCATCATCGACCCTCTTCGTGTTGCTTCCCTCTCTTCCGCTATCGTCCTGGTTACACCTTCTCGACAAATGGAGGGAACACATATACTCTCCTATCTCTCCTTTTACTCTGGCCCTTTGTCGTATATCGATCGCATCAGGACCAACAAAGATGTCCTTTACAAAACGCCTACCTGGCACCAGCATAGGTCACTGATCGTCCCTGATCCACAACCTGGAGGGAAACAAGATTATTTCAACAGATTCGTTGAAGACCTTGTCGCTTGTGGTCTTAAAACCCCCACGTTGTCTACAAAACGTGTTCCTGTTATTCCGGTGGCGAAGCGCTCGTCGAGGGCTGATGCAAGGGCTGATGCTCCTTGCATGGCAAGACGTTGACCAGATTTTCTAGAGGCATGTCAAGATGTATATTGCGGGACGGAAGTCTGATGGAGTCCGACTCGGCCCAACTCGTGTGGGGCGAAAATTGAGTCGCGTTGATCGAAAGGTGCAGAGACCAAGTATGTCCATTGTTGATTTCATTCTGCGGCGCTGAGGTCTACACAAGTTTCCAGTTATAGGCCGGCCACTAGCCTTGAATTGTTTCACTTTGAAGGAACCAAGAAAGAGTGCGTTGATGCCATGCATGCACTCTGGTCATTGTCTCTGAACGGCATGGGGACATATCCATACTATTGTCGTCGCGTCGATAATCGGATGCCCTCTCGTGGTCTTGGATGCAAGCTCATGGGTTATGCTATACACTGGACTACAAGAGCGCGGCGAGTGTATAACCCGGCGTAAGAGCTGAAATCCGACTTAGGCCTGAGGCACGCGCTGAAACTCTGTCATGAATACTTCACTGGAGGAGAATCTGAAGACTAACCGTCCTTAAGCATCAACTTGGATGTTTGTAGGCGGTGTGGCAGATGGAGATATGTGATGTACGCAGAATCCTAGGAAGCAAGCAAACCATGTCCGATTCCAGTGCCCGTCTGACATCTCCCAGTCTACGGTCGAGGCAGGATGCGCAAATCAAATGAAATCGTGATTTCATAGGTCAATCACTCCGGATTGGACCAAAGGTCGTCTTGAGGCCGAGAATCTCGACAGGGCAGGCAACACCGTGATATGGGCGCCCTGAATTGTCCGTAAAAGGTGGTGACCCCAAATAACGACAAACTCTCTTGTCGGCGCCCTACCTTAGCTTTGCTTTTGCTCAGCTATTTCCGCACTCTTGCTCTATAGCTCGACCACCTGACAACTCCATCACTGAATGTACGCCCACACCCCACCCGAGAGATGTGGTTTTCTGATCACACTCGACAGAAATCCGATGGAACAGAATGGTATCTATAACTTTGCTGGCGTTGCGAGCTCTTCCAGGCGAGGCCCATCGCAGGTGAGGCGATTTCTCTCAAAACAGTTCTATGATGGGTTAATCTCTGCACCTTTGAACCCTCCCGTCTCTACCTATCAAAATGGAAGCATCAGTCGCTGGCTTGTTCCGAATGTGGGATCTCTTTTACGCGTCAACAGGACGAGGATCGACACTTCCAGTCTTTCCACCTCCCGTGTTGGTTATTCTGTCCCTATCCGGGTTGCACGTGGAGGGGTTATCGCGTGGACGAGTTTCAAAGGCACTTGACTACGCAGAATTGCGGCCCAAAACCCGCCCAGGAGCAGCAATATCAGATATACAATGTGAAATTGGTGATGAATTGGATCAAGAATTCGAAAAGCGTCAATTTTATTTCGACTGCTCAGAGCTTTGCAGTTGACCTCGTCAAGGAGAGGGCTCTCGAACTCGGGAAGCAGGAGTGGTTGGGGGATCCCTGGGGCCGCCGTTCGGGGAGGCGAGGCGGAATTTAAGCGTCTAATTATTTGTAAGCATGGGGAACATAGGTTTGGTGTTTGGTTGTAACAGGTTTGGTTGTAACTGTGATCTGTCGGATTGCTTTTGTACATTCTAACGAGACTGCCCTTTGACATCAGTAGTTTCATCTTTCGTTGTTGTATACTTCAATACTTGGACTCAAAAAAGAAAAAAAAAAAAAACGTTGTCAAACCGCTTTTGAGCATTCATTATCTTGCCTACGCACATCGACACGACCTCACGACCTCTTTCCGTAAGTAACTGGCGAACATAGATGAAAAAAATTTGGTGGAACGCTGACTGCTCTAGCCATACCCCACGCCAAGTTCATGTCTGACAATTCACATTTGGGCTGTACGTGACATAACTGATATGTCTTCTGCTCCACTTATCCGTCCCAATGCGACAGAGTCAGTTTCTCCCTGGGTGGAGGGAACCGTGACTTCTTCGGAATGACGCTTATAGACTCTTTACGTCATTCCGGTTCCCGTATCCATACTATACATTCCTCTACGAGTCGTTGTTCGTAGAGTAAGGACCGTGAGGAGCCTAAGATGCACCTGCAGAAATATGAGGGCGGCTCGAAACCCGAGCGGAGACACCGCGACACATTCGAAAGAGTAGACCGTGACTGGGTCAATCACAGCCACCGTGAAACGCTTCTGCGGACGGTGCACGGGAATTGCGCGTGAGATTGTGTGATGAGCGGCGCAGGGGTGGGTGTGCCAGAGAGGAGGAGCTAGAAGCTATTGTCGGATAGGCAAAACGGGCGTAGAAAACAGGGGCCTCTACTGTCTTTTGATTGTCGATTTGCTCAAAGTCAGTGGGTTCGGATTGAAGTGAGGGAAAGGAGGCAACTCACGGGAACTCAAATTAGTGCTCGATGAGCATGATGTGAGCATGCCCTCCGCGGACAAGGAGAGATCGGACAGATGGGTTGGAGGCTGCGGCCAGACTGACGGCTGTTGGGGTCGCACATTCATTTGAGGGTACTCGTGAAAATTGTGATATGGGAGGGCGATCAGAAGGACTTTCATTTTCACGGATCGTATCATTCGCCGTCCGTTTCTTGATCCAAATTGGTTGAAACGAAAGGGGGTACAATCCAGGGGTATTACCCCGTGTCAAAGGTTTCTCCATGGGTTAGCGCAAGCCCCCTCAACTCGAGGGACTTCTGCTTTCTTCGCGAGTCGCGAGTCTTCCTTCTTCCCCTTAATGACTGTGAGTTACACGCGACGAGTGGGGAATGACCCGCGGGTGACGTCAGAATTGCCTGGGAATTTACCCACGCAGCGGATGGCGCTATAGGCGTTATTAATACGTATAAAGTGATAAGCAGGGTTCCGAACGGAACGCGCACCCAAGTCTGACCGGGGAAACAGGATAGAAGCGAGCTGCTTCTAGCACGAGACTGACGGACCATGAGACAGATAAGGCCTGATTACCCTAGGTAGCATGCTTCTCTCTGCCATTTCTCGTTGATAACTGTGGAATAAGTTGCCAGTGGGAATGGGGTGGTTGAAAGAGGGGCCGGGAAAAGATGCCCGGCGCAAGGAACCCTAGTGTCACACTCGTAGCATGGTTACTGGCAGGCGCCACGGAACAGCACATTCGTACACGCGAACATTTGGGGGTCGTGTAATCGCTAAACGGCTAAGGGGAATAATGAGAGCCCGAGCCCGAGATAATGAAAAGTGAACTGTTGAAGATCGGGCCGGTGATCCGTGTAAGCTACCGTTGAATGCGGCACGTGACTGGCGGGTGTGGCGAGTCTGGTGAAATTGAAATATTCATTTCATGATCGCCCGCCCAAGTTGACAAAGCGCCAACGCCAACTAACATGCTAAATTTTGCAGCAGGTCGTATCACTGACCGCTGCGGCTGCTTTTCCCGGCTTCTCCTAGTAATTGGCGTGCAGCGTTTACAGGTGACGTTGGTCGTCCTCCCTGGTACTAGTAGCCCTCAGGGTGTTCTGACAGAGACGTGCTACAGATATAAACCCCAAGTAGGCCATGACATTCAACGTAATATTTATGTCGCGATGTGACTGTTCTGGGTATATCCCACATGTTGGCTGCGACCCCATGCTCCTGGCGCCCATCGACAGTTATTTTAAAGGGTACAACAGCGTCATTTGACTCATTTATGATGTCTCGAGTTCGTTAGGAGTGTCGATGGAGCGCCGATTGCGGGTGAAGATAAAAATGGATGGTGCAACTTGAAGATTGATCGGTGGGTATCCATGTTGTTCTGTTGTCGGCGTGCATACAACATACCGCCTACCAACATGGCCCGAGCCCGACTCTTGACGCGAGCTTGTGTGGTGAATCAGCCAGCTCGATCGTTGTGCCCTCTACTGAAAAAAAAATCGATGCAAACGTGCGTCGGGCAGGTCTGGCCGAATCCGCATGATCATTTGACTCTGCAGGCTATCCAACTTGACGCCGGGCGTTGGCCTTCTCGTCGTCATCCTCTCGATGCATCTGTCCACCCCACGCGGACCGGACGCTTAACTAAGCGCTAGCGGGCAAACCCTTGCCCTTCAGGCACCTTGACTGCCTTTGATACGATGACAGCATTGAACGTAACGGTTCACAGGGTAAGCTCATTGATCATCTCTTGATCGATATCATGCATGAAGGCGTTCTGTTCTGCTTAGTACGAGGGTAGGTCATTGACCTGGCCAAGACCCTCAGCAGACCTCATGGTCCCCCCTTTCCGACCTTTCTACGGCGGAACGAAAAGGAGGGCAGAGTATCTCTGGTAACAGGCTTGCCAAGTGATCAAGGGCGTACTGGAGAACCCCATTTAGCAAGAGCCGCGGGTCCTCGCTAGTCTGTTTTTCACCATTGAGGCACCAATATGGGGAAATAGAATGGCTCAAACTTCGGTAACCTAATGGAGCCTGATATAACACGACCAAAAGGCACCAAGCACCCATTGGCTGTAGCTCTGTAAGTGAAGAACGAACTTGGTTATTTGAATTATACAATGTACGATTAATTGCATGCGGTGAGTTTCGTAATTGATGGCCATTGGCCCCGACTCCTCCATTACTAGTATCGTCACGAAATCGCTACTAAATTCTGATAGGAACGGAACGGATCCGGGTCATGAGTTTTAGAACACTCATGCCCACAGGCACCCTGGCACTAGCCTTTTGGCAAAGGCGTGGCACGTTAACGGATGACAGCCGTCCATATTGCCTAGAGATGGAATATTCTGTGGAGAATGAACCGCCGACTGACACAGCCTGCGAGTACAACTACCCTCAGCAACGTAGTTGCACGGCCTCTGGAGAGGATATATATACCACTGCTTGTTGGGATTGGGTGTTCTATCCGATCCTCCGTAATTCCCACCGAGGGCCATGCAGTCGCGTGACGGTGGTATTTGCTCGAGTAGTAGGCGCTTAATGCGACACGCGTTGCGACTCTGCTCCGCCACTCATTTCCTCTCGGGAAAGCCCCGCCCAATCATTCAACCACAATTGTCGGGCTTGCCCATTCTCGTCCAGTTCTTGTCCTCTCATGTCCGACACCAAGGCACGGTGCCAGGCAACTTCCGCGCCGTTTGGTCCAGAGCAGGGGCACCTTGCCAATAGAATATTCCCATGACTTTGTTGAGATTTAAAAACGGCCGCTATTTAAATCCCCTCGAAGGCTTGTCTCATAACTAGCAACTAGATACGACATCCTATCCTGCAAAAGACCTCCATTCCGATCAACTACGGCGACCTTCTCCCATGTCTGCCACACATAGCACCACATCCGGATCAGGCTCAGCCCAGGTAAGAGAATATG
>QFFA01000325.1:0-13302 GCA_003316565.1 Russula foetens
GATCCCATCCGCTTTGGATGAGTTACTAAGCCATTGACCAATACCTGGAAGGTCATCAAGATTACCAAGCCCAAAGACGCTTACCAAGATGAAGGGAATCCCTGATTGGATCTTGGGATTTCCCAGGGGATTCCCCATAGCCTCTCCAGAGTACATCCCATATTGGGAACCTCAGCAGATCTTGGATTTCCCCAAATCCCCGATAAGATCTGATAGCCTCTCCATAGACTCTCCTGACCCTGTACCATATATGGATAGATTACACCTGTCACCTGTACCGGTGCCGGCCCTAAAGGCTGTGCACAGACCACCCTGTATTAGTATATAAGACCTGTGAAATGTAGCGAATAGTCCCCAGACTATTCTCTTGTCTACCCCCACTGTTCACTCTGGAGCCTTACCTCCACTTAGCAATCTCACTTGCCCTCTGTTACTGCTCTCTTCTCTGCCTTTACTACAGTCACCTCCAACTCCAAGCCCTCGTCGCTGCCTACCTACTTGCGTAAAGTAGTAAGTTCGTGACCATGCCAGTCATTAGAGAGATCATCCATACTTTGTTGATAGCACACATATTGCACGTATATGCGAGTGGTTCATGGCCCAGTAGGTACCATTTAGGGAAAACACCTCTACAGTCTAAATACGCAGTGTTTATATGCACCCCTGCTTGCACACCCTCCCAGCCCTAGCAAATGGCCCTGTTTTGTTGTAAATAGTCCAAATGTATCATTTCAGGTGTTTTTTAGGCACGCACAGTCCAGGAATACCATTTTTCCTCATGTTGTTTCAATTTGGGCCTGAGTATATGAGCACTTACATTATTTTTAAAAACTAATGAATAGGCCTAAAACTACATCTAAATGCGATCCAAATGCACTTGGTTTCAAGTGATTTGGTGGTGTTTTGAGGGAGTAGTTAAAAAAATAAATTTCACACTTGGTCAGGTGTTGGAAATATGTGACATGAACTGTAGTGAAAACCGGTGCTGAGGTAAACTGAGTAAATATTGTTTTTTTTTTGAAAGTGATGTATTTCCCAATAAGTAGACTCTAACTATCAAGAAATGCTGCTGTCATGATCACGGCCTTCAGCTGCATTTGTGACTTCTGCATACACTCCTGGATCACATGACCTTAGGAGGGGATCAAGAATGATGTCCCTAAGTCCACAAACCCCACCCCAAAAGCCAAGTTATAGCCAAGTGACCAAGTCTAACTTTGGGTCACATGACCCTGGGAAAGTATCACCTGACCGGTCACATGATCTTCCCTACTTTCCAGGTCATATGACCTATCACATGACCCAGGTCAATCATGTGATCAGAGAGCATGTGATCACATCCACTTTGGACGAGTTACTAAGCTATTGACCAATACCTGGAAGGTAATCAAGATTACCAAGCCAAGAAAGCTTACCAATATGGAGGGGATTCCCCATAGCCTCTCCACATCAGTAAAACACCATGTCTCTTGCTGAGACTTTTTTCACTTGGGCCAACTTGGCTTGTCTTGATTCAACTTATTTTGCTTTTTCCCCTTTTCTCAAGAGATGATATTCTACCAAGCATAGTTAAGTTTCCACTGTATGTTCAAGTACTTCTTAAGTACTCCTCAAGCAAAAAAAAGTACAATCAAAGTATATTGAGCTATTAAATAAGTAGGACAAAAGTAACAAATTTGCCAGAGCCTGTGTCACCCCTGCATCACCATACACACACATTTCCTGCATCACCATACACACACATTTCCTGCATCCCCACGCATGTGCTGCTCCTTCAACCCCCTGCATGTGCTGCTCCTGCATCCCTGCGCATGCACTGCTCCTTCAACCCCCCACGCATGCCACTCCTGCATCCCTATATGCACACTGCTCCTTCAACCTCCCACATGTGCCACTCCTGCATCCCTGCGCACGTACTTTTCCTGCATCCCCACATGTACGCTGCTCCTGCAACCCCCCCCATGTACTGCTTCTGCATCCCCACATACATGCTTTTCCTGCATCCCTGTATACACACTGTTCCTGCATCCCTGCGCATGTGCTGCCCCTACAACCCCCTGTGCACGCTGCCCCTGCATCCCCACACACTGCACTGCTTCTGCATCCCTGTGCATGTGCTTTTCCTGCATCTCTGTGTACATGCTGTTCCTACATCCCCATGTGCGTGCTGCCCCTGCAACCCCCCATGCGTGCTGCCCCTGCATCCCTGTGTGCCGTGCTGCTCCTGTCACGACTGTGGCCTTTGGCCGTAATCGTGACTACCGCACGAGCACGTGCGCAAGCATCTGTGATGTACTCGCCTCCCGTGACACCCAAGCTAAAGAGGGGATCGCTAGCAATACCTCTAAGTCCACAAGTCCCGCCCCTAAAGCCAAGCTATAGTCAAGCATTGAAGATGAACCCAGGGTCACGTGATCCTGGGAAACCTCATGTGACCATACCACGTGACCAGTCATGTGACCTCTCCACACTTTCGAGATTATGTGATGTGTCACATGCCCAAGTCCAGTCATGTACCCCTGGCGGACAAGTGGTCCATATGGCGCGAACGGCCCACTTTGGGAAAGCGGTCCGCCCCGTTACCAATGTCTGGAAGACAATCGGAATGACCAAGTCAACCCCGAGATCCCCAGCCCGATCAGAGGGCCTTACTCAGCTGTGCAGCATTGCACAGCAGCCTTACTCATCTGCGCAGCAGCATGAGTCATGTACTTCTAGACTCCGACATACAGCTGACTGATCACCTTGTACCATATATGGTTAGATGCACACCCACAGTCCATTGATTGACCTACCCTTAAGTAGCGCATGGACCACCCTGTATTAGTATATAAGACCTGCAAAATGTAGCGAATAGTCCCCAGACTATTCTCTTGTCTATCCCTATCACCACTCTGGAGCCTTACCTCCACCTTGCCATCTCGCTCCTCTTCGCCTACTGTTCCTTCCTCTGCCTCTGGTACAGTCACCTTCAACTCCAAGCCCAAGTTGCTGCCCTTTCTACTGCTCAACAAGTAGTAAGTTTGCGACAGCTCCTGCATCCTCATGCATGTACTGCTCCTGCATCCCTATGTATGCACTGCTCCTGCATCCCCATACGCACACTGCTCCTGCAACCCCCCGCACCACTGCCATCGGTCATCAAGCATGGTCGAGTGTTGTCATCGAGCACCGTTGTTGAGCATGGTCAAGTGTGGTCAAGCATAGCTGTCAAGCATTGTTATTGAGCGCAGTCAAGCGTTGTTGTTGAGCATGGCTAAGCATGGTTGTCAAGTGTGGTCATTGAGTGTCATCATTGAGCATGGTCAAGCATGGTCAAGTATCATGGCTGTTGGTCGTTGGCTGTAGTCATTGGCCATTGGTTGTTGGTCATTGTCAGGTTCGGCCATTGTTGACTTGTCAGTCACCCTCGTAACTACATTTACCACACTACTGGTTGTGAGTGTTGCACCTTCCATAGCTGAAGGCAATACCAGCATCGAGCCTGCTGGTAGGGCTGAGAAAGCCCCCACAGCAAGACCTGAGGCATTGCTGCCTAGGCTATGGGGCAGGGAAGGACGAGGCATGCAGGAAGGGTGGGGTGTGCAGGAAGGGTAGGGCATTTGAGGTGGTGTAAGGAATGGGATCACAGTGGCCTCAGAAATAAGCCCTGCACCCCAGATTGCCTATCTCTGAGTGGTCACCTGCCTTCTTGATGTGAGTACTGATTGTGTTAACTGATTGGAGCACATGATACATACCCACATGCCATGTCTTGCCTCATGTTCAAGTCAATTATCAAGCACTCAACATTGAAAGCCAACTTCCCACACCTCTTCCATGTCCCCCTCTTCCCATCTACCATCATCACCATTGATTGATCTCTCCTCCTTCGCTGTCGTCACCCCTTGTCCCTCTCGTATTCCAATCATCCACTGCACTTGGCCAATTATGGCCTGCAAGCACATCGGATCACCCAACCAAGTCCCTCATCGGCCAACACTACAAAAGCGTGCTGCCTCAAAATGTCACCCCAAAACTGCCACTTGCTCACTCACCGTATTCATCACCTCATGTTGCAACGAGCTTGATCGCCCCCTTTAGTAATTATTGAACCCTTGCCCATACTCTCTCCTTACCCTTTTCAATTTAGACCACCTTTCCTTTCTTGCCTTGCCACCTCCACCTTAGTTTCTGGACACCACCTGCTCTATTCAATCGTTCAACCCTCGTGCCCGCCATCACGCTATGTTCCCTCTATTCACTTTCACTTGTTTCATGTTTGCCAACCCCATTTTCCCTTACGATGCCGCACGGTCTGTCACTAGAATATACCCTCATTCGCCAGCCTTGTTTTGCACATCTTCCTAGATCTTAGCATACATTGTGCCTCATCCTTGGACTGACAAGTATTGTTGCGACCGCGGCCTTCGGCCGCGATCATGACTACCGCATATGCACATGCACAAACACCTGTGACATACATGCCTCCCATAACACCCAAGCTAAAGAGGGGATCACTAGCGATACCTCTAAGTCCACAAGTCCCGCCCCTAAAGCCAAGCTATAGTCAAGTGTTAAAGATGAACCCAGGGTCACGTGATCCTGGGAAACCTCATGTGACTATGCCATGTGACCAGTCACGTGACCCCTCCGCACTCTTGAGATCACGTGACTATGCCATGTGACCGGTCACGTGACCCCTCCGCACTCTTGAGATCACGTGATGTGTCATGTGTCCAAGTCAAGTCACATGCCTCTGTCAGACAAGCGGTCCGCCCAGTTACCGATGTCTGGAAGATAATTGGAATGACCAAGTCAACCCCGAGATCCCCAGCCCGATCCAAGGGCCTTACTCAGCTGCGCAGCAGGATGAGTCATGTACTTTTAGACTCCGACATATAGCTGACTGATCACCTTGTACCATATATGGATAGATTCACACCCGCAGTCTGCAGTTAGACCTACCCTAAAGTAGTGCACAGACCACCCTGTATTAGTATATAAGACCTGTGAATTGTAGCAAATAGTCCCCAGACTATTCTCTTGTCTACCCCCACCACTCTGGAGCCTTACCTCCACCTAGCCCTCTCGCTCCTCCTCGCCTATTGTTCCCTCCTGTGTCTTTGGTACAGTCACCTCCAACTTCAAGCTCAAGTTGCCGCCCTTCCTACTGCTCAACAAGTAGTAAGTTTGTAACATTAGAATAGTCTCCTAATATTGGAGCTGACTGTCTCGGACAATGACAAGTGTCCTCTTCACTATAAAAGAAAAAGGTACTGAATTTCAGTAGTCTGGCATACTGAATGGTGCAGATTCTTTGTAATTTCAGTACTTAGCCTACTGACAAATTTTTCAAAAAGTCACAGCAAAGTACTAAATGGTGCAGATTCCTGGATTTTCATGTGAAAAACTGTTGAATTTCATCAATTTTACCTACTGAATGTCAGTACCTTTTTCTTTTACAGTGCTTCCTTCTTCGCCTCCACTGAGAATCCCTTTCTCAACGCTGATCCCTTCCTTCAAGACAACTATTTTCTCAACGACCGCCTCCCGCTCCCCGATAACGCGTGGGACCAGCTCAACAATGTGTATTCATATAACCTTTTAGAAAGTGATGCCACCCTCCAGGAAGCCGCCTCCTGGAACCCCGCCTACTTGCCTCCAAACTCCCTCCAGTGGGCTCTCGGATACTCGCCTACTGCCTCTGTCCAATCAGCCTTCGCCCCCTCACCTTCGCTGTCACCCATCGCTGCCGCCCCCCAGGCATATACCGCCTCTCCATCAACCTCTGCTGTTGGCAGTCTACTTTTATTTCAAGCCACACTTGCCACATTGTCCTCGCTCTCAGTAGCGAGCTCCTCGGGATCGTCCGCCTTTGTTGGGTCCTGTCTGCCTTCGCCGCCACCGCCCTCCATCGACTCTTTCGAGTCCATCCCTCTCCTCTCACCTCCTCCGTGCCACTCTCCGTCGCCCACCACCTTCCTCGATGTCCTCGCTGCCGTTTGCACGCACGAGTTAGTCCATGTTAAAGAGGAAGAGGTAGCGTCCAGACTTACTCAGACCGCTTCCGAGCTTACCTATTGTGAAAAGACCAGTCCCGTAATCCCGCTGTCACCCATCCACCACGTCGCTGCCTCGCAGTCCCTTCATCACCCAGCTGATGTATTGCCAGTACTCCGGTACCCCGAAGATCCCAACTTTGACATCCCGGAGTTCTAGCTCCTGCTGCCCATTGTCGAAGCTCCCATTGCCCGTGTCCTGTCCCTAGCCCCACCGTCCCACTTGCCCTCCCCCGACTACGTTGTACATAGTCCATCGCCCATCATCGTCGCTGCCACCCCTGTATTCCCGCTTCCCGAGCCTGACCTCTTCCCAAACCTTTTCGCGTTGCCTCCATGCTTGGCTGCAGTCGATCGCCACCCACATCTTTTCTGGGTCGTCTACAAATGTGGAGAAAAAATCTGGTACCCACAAGCTGAGTTTTTAGCTCCAGATTTTCTTGCTACTATCCCTCAGGCCAAAGATCTTGAAAACGCGCACAACTATTTTGTTTCTTCTTTCCGGGCTTTAACTTACCACGATGTACACATCCCTGCTGTGGACTTTTTACCTTCCATTACCCTGTGTGCTCGTGTCGGACTTCATCCCCCTGCTACCTTTCCCTTCATTTACTTGGAGACTTCTTTTGTGGACTCCATCAAGTTTATTTTTGGACAATTCCCTCCTTTGTGGCTCAAGTACTTTGAGGGCGTACTCGTACCCCTTGTTTGCTATGACCTTTTTGATGGCTGTCTGGTTACTGTAGCTGGCCAACTTCATTTCACTTCCAAGGGCATTTTTGTTATTAACCAGCAGAGTCGCTTTGAGGACATTTTACGTTTCAAGCTGCAACTTTTTCCTTTTTGCCCTTTGCCACGGACCCCCTTTGATCCACTTCCTTATCTTTCACCTCCCTCTGCGGAGTTACCCCTTTGAAACCTTTTTTTTTAGTAGTAAGGTTTCTTCAAATTGTTCAAATAAAAGAAGTTTCTCATTAATTTTTGAACAAACCAAGTGTCACAAATAAGTGAAGAAAGAACTTTTGCAGGAATTTCCCATCTTGTGGACTTAAGAGAGCAAGTCCATCTCACTCACTAGAGTGAGATTAATTTCGTCACACAAGCCCTTCTTGACTTCTTGCCTTTTGGTTGAGCCCTAGCTGTCGCGATCGTGGCCTTCGGCCGCGTTTGCGACCTCCACACACACTCCTGGGTCACATGACCTTAAGAGGGGATCGGGGACGATGCCCCTAAGTCCACAGGCCCCGCCCCTAAAGCCAAGCTATAGTCAAGTGACCAAGTGGAACTTGGGAACACGTGACCCTTGGAAAGTACACGGGACTCAGGGGACACGGGACCGTGGGATAGTACAGGTGACCCTGGGAACCCGCACGTGACCAGGGGAACACACTGGAACGAGCGTGTCTCTATATAAGTCTCTTTATAGAGACTGGTCTCATAGACTCGGTATCCGACCAATAGGAGGGCTTGTAGTTATCAAGAATCACCATATAAGGGATATCTCTTGATCAAGAATCTCCTTATAAGGAGTGAGACTGTGGCTACAGTCTCGCTCCTATAAAAGCAATAAGTATTACCAAGCACAAGGACCCGATTAGCAATCGCACAGCATTGTGCAGCATGGTGACTCATTTGCACAGCAAGATGACTCATGCTCTTTCACACTCCGACATACAGCTGACTGATCACCTTGTACCATATATGGATAGATTACACCTGTCACTTGTACCAGTGCCGGCCCTAGAGGTTGCGCACGGACCACCCTGTATTAGTATATAAGACCTATGAATTGTAGCGAATAGTCCCCAGACTATTCTCTTGTCTACCCCCTTGTCTTACCCTGGAGCTCTTACTCCAGATCCACCTGTTGCGTCTTACTCTTCTTTGCCTATCCTTCTCGCTCCTCTGCCTCTGGCTTAGTCACCTCCACCTCAAGTATTACATCGTCCCTCACTGCCTGCCTTAAGAGTAGTGAGTTTGCGACATTAGAATAGTCTCCTAATATCGGAGCTGACTGTTCTAACAAACACAAGTGTCCTGCCCTTCCCTCTCCAACGTTTACGTCCCTTTTGACTGGATCGCCCCCTACTTCTACAACGACGACGAACTCCTTCCCGATAACGCTTGGGACGCTCTAGACGGAGCGTACGAGTATAACCACACCGAATCCGCCGCTGCCATCCAACAGGCCTTTGCGCCTTTACCCCCACAAGACCTACTCGGGTCCCCAGTACCACAAGCCTATACCGCCTCACCGGCAATCTCTGCTGTCAGCGGCTCCTCTTTGCTGTCGATCGCGAAATCGCCATCACCCTCGTCGCCAGTAGCAGGCCCCTCGACATTTGTGGGAGCGTACGAGACATCTCTACACCCAGCACCACTTTCGCCACCGCCGACTCCCTCCTCGCCGTTCAACGCCCTCCTTCTCCTCGCTAAAACCGCCGCCGCTCAACAGTACCTCGAAGAGAAACCGGTTACTAGCAACAACGGGACCCCCGACTCTTCCGTGGGCAACAGCGCCTCCTCACTGACGCTCCAATACCCACCGGACGACAACACAGACATACCGGAATATTATCTTCCCCCGGCAGTGGGAGCGCCCGTTGCCACCGTACCGTCGCCTCGTCCCCCTTCGCCCGACTACATTGTCCGTAGTCCCTCGCCCATCGTCGCCGCCGCCCCTGTACTCCCGCTTCCCGACATCGAGCTCTTCCCTCAACTTTTTGCACCGCCTCCGTGTGTGGATCAAGTCGATCAACACCCGCATCTCTATAAAGTCGTCTACGAACGTGGAGAGAAAATCTGGTGCCTGCAAGGAGAATTCTTCAGTCCTAACCCCCTTGGTCAAATCCCGCGAATCGAAGATTTAGAGTTTTCACCGGCTCACTTTGTAACTCCGTTCAGAGGACCTTCCTACCACACAGTACGTGTTAGTGCCTTGGATATCCTCCCTTCCGTTACCATTTGTGCTCGTATTGGTGTTCACCCCCCTTCGCTTTCCTTCCCCTTCAGATACGTTGAAACGATCTTCATCGACTCCCTTAAATTCCTTTTTGGACAATTTCCTCCATTTTGGTTACAATACTTTGAAAACGTCCAAGTCCCTCTCCTCTCCTACGACCTTCTAGACGGACGTGTTATCACCATCTTTGGATACCTTCACTTCACCGCTAACGGGGTCTTCGTAGTTAACAGACACCATCGTATTGAAGACGTGCTACGTACCTCACCCTACCTAGCCCGCTTTTGCTGCACCCCACGTCTCCCTGTTAACCCCTTCCTTTCCCTTTTTCCTCCTCCGGCCGAATTACCTTTGTAGAAACAAGTGAGTTACGATACAAAGGTTGTAAATAAATCAAGAAAGAAAATTTTTGTTGACCTAAATCAAGTGCCGCAATCGTTAGTTTCACAACTAGAAGAAAGGCTTTTACGCCTCAACATCGTACACTTAGCCGATTTAAGGGAACAAGTCCACATTACCTACTGGAGTGAAATCCATCTGGTCACCAGAGCCCTCCTCGACTTCCTCCCTTTTGGGTACACTCTCGGACCCACCAAGTTTTACGAATACGTGGACTACCAACTCCCTGTGCTAATAAATCGCTGCCAACAAACACGCGCTTATTGGGAAGTTCATCCCACATATACAGCGAGCCAAACTTTAGTCTCGGAAATCACCCTCTCCTATGACGAAACCTTCTTCTGGCACTATTACGTCGCGGCCGAAACCCAGGAAATCACTCAAGCCATACTCCAAGGGAACAGAGTTAGATTTCTATCCCGTTTTCACCTGTCGGAAACCGAAATCCGACTTGAATTTCAAGAAATCAGAATACAAATCACCCACGAAGGGACAAAACTCGTTGGAGCCCTTGGAAAAGAATATCTCCACAATTGGGAAGAAACTGGCTGGCACACCACCAACATCAACCACGAACAAACCTTGGTGAACCCCACTGAATTCTTCTACCCCATTGCTCAGCCCAACGCCCAGGGATGTGAATCCGAATACCAACGCCGACTTGGTCTTATTCTCACACAACCCAGCCAACTAGGAATAGATGATACCTATTGGAACTCCGTCGATTCTACAGAAATCACTGACGATCTTCCATCTACACGCGCCTACACCCCGGAACTTGTCCCAGACCTCGTCCTACCAACAGCTGATCATTGCGTTTGTGGAATAGACGTTTGCCACTGCGACCTTTACCGACCAGAAACTCCTCCCACACCACCATATATAGAACTTTGGAGCCCGCGATACTACCCCGCACCAATACCGGGACTGCATTGCCAACGAACTGGATAAAATCACTATCCTGAACTATCTGATACTTCTAATTCTCTACTTTTGTGCTTTCCTTTTGTGGAACAGACTTCATCAAATCGTAAAAACTTGCGAAGAGGAATACTCGAATCCGTTCAGGTACATATACTTTGACGATCAAACTGGCAGAGTTATCGCAGCCACATACTCGCAGAGGCTGCCGCTCACATCGCAATCGCCAGAGAGAGACTTCGGCACCCGCCATACCAGTACCCTCACAGCGGAACCCGTTTTTACTTAGACGACCCGCCAACCAAAACCCATCGCCACCAGTTACATCCCGGATCCCGACAATCCATCTACCCTTTCAGGAACCAGAAGACGAACCAGTCTTCCCATCCTTGAACAACCCACCACCACCGGCTTACATCGTACCTCCAGCATCTCCGAACGCAAACGTCTTCAGCCGATCCAGCTCGGGATCCCCCGAAATTAATAATCGTGTCCCGCAGATCTTCCTACCAAGTCAAATCTACCTCGCCATCCAAGTTCCGATGCGCCATTCAAACGAGAACCAGGCCTTTTTAAATCACTGCAACTTCTTACTAGGAACCCGTGCTAGAATAGAAGTTAACCATCGGCTCCAAGAACTCTGTGAACTCACCCCAACACCAGGAATATTCCACGGACTAATTTGGAGATACAGGATCGTCATAACCGAAGATGGGGTCCGAGAAGACTACAGAGAAGTCGTCCAAGATCCCCGGGACCATAACCACGTTTACTTACGAGCCCTTTACTCGGTTCTCAGCAGCTGGAGTAATACCGGATATAAACTCACCTACCTTGTATGAGCACTTGGGCAGATCTTCTAGCAGATTACCCTACTAGATTGGAGGTTACACAAAAAGAACTCCAACACACCTACTACTCGTTCACCGACTACTTTGTCACCTTACACCAGACCGAACGCATTATCTTCGCCCTTTGGGAAAACCAAATTCTATTCAGTTACGGACCAGGAAACCTGTGGAGGACCTTTAGCAACCAAGTAGTTGACCAACAGGATTTCCTAAAAAACTTCACGCACCTAGATCAACTCAGCGAGTTCAACCCTGCCAAAGGATCTGCCCTCTTCGACGGAAAGGCAGTCCAGTGGTCCAAGAAATACGATTCTTGGAGATATCTTAACAACCATACGGTCGATTTTACAAAATCGCAACACCTGTCAGCGGACTTTACACCGGAACCAGACTCGGACGACAAAGCAGAAGTCACCGCAGTACTTGAAAGGACCGAATCTACGATTACTGCGGCCGCGGAACAACTACAGAAACTTCGAGAACCTAGTCGAACCAGTTTACCAGTGCCAGCCGAAACGAGTTCGTTTCCTACTCGAACCGGATCTCCTACCCAGGGAATTACCCAGACGGCTACACCGCCGGCATCCAAAGCAAAGGGAAAACAACCCATCACAAGCGGCACAAGAGCTACTTCATCCTCCACAACCACAACTACTGGTTCCGCTCTACACGCTCCACGTGCCACACCTGCTACAGCTAGTTCCTCATGGACACCCGCACCAAAGGTTCCCTCACCAGCATGCCCACCAACACCGGTCTTCATACCAGCACCACTACCAGCACCACCACCAGGCGGGAACCCACCAATGGCAGGACAAGTACAACAACAACAGCAGGCGGCAACCCTGCCACGACCTATTGGGACACCCCCAGAACCATTCGACAGCTCCGCATCAAAGGCACAATCCTTTTGGCATGCCCTGGACAACTACTATGCCTTGAATGAAGATGCCTTTACGACCGTTGGCAGAAGAGTAGCATCAGCCCTTGGCTACTTTAAGATTGGAACACGCGCCAGAGAATGGGCTGCCAAACGAATGGATGCAGCCCTACGAGCCAACCCCAGAGATTGGGGAACTTGGGAGGACTTTAGAGATGCCTTTAAGGCGCAATTCATTCCTCCACAAATTAAAATCGAAGCCATAGCCAAAATGCATAACACCGCAATGGGGAACCGGCCATTTAACGAATGGTACCAAGAATGGAGCACATATGCGGAAGAAGCAAATGTGGATGAACAATCTAAAATGTTCGCCTTCAGGAGAAACCTGAACCAGGGATTGACCCAGAAACTCCTCAACGTCACTCCCCAACCCAATACTCTCCCCACTCTCGTGGCTAAAGCTTGGGAAATCGACAAGAATTGGCAAGTTTTCAGAGGAGGACAAAGTCGTCCCTTCAGAGGATCATTTAATCGGCGGGGCCGAGGCACATCGATCCACGAACTATCTATTGGTCCTGATGGAACCACCCTTGATATCGCAGCAAACAACACCCGAGGACGGGGCCGGGGACGTGGCTCCAACCGCAGAGGGCGCGGACGCCTTACTCCGGAAGAACGTACACGCCGCATTAAAGAAAATTTGTGTCTCTACTGTTCAGAACCTGGACATCGGGCGGCGATCTGTCCTAAAGCACCTAGGCATAACAATGATATCCAAGTCCGTCAGCTAGAGACCATCAACGAAAATCAATTACCCCAAGACGATCTGGAGGACTCGATGAAGAACCTTCAGGTCAACTCTATGCAAACCTCTGATATTGTCGACATGGACGTCGAAACTGTACAAATTCCTTTTTGAAACCCTCTCCTGTTGCATCGTCAGTGAGAGATGTATTATTTCCCTCTTCATGTACTATTAACACCGTCGCTTTGGGTCAGACGGTGTCCTATGTAAATGTAAATATGATTCGGAATACACGCATACCCTCTATTCGCATCCCAGTCCGAATCGTATCAAAGGGAAGAAAAATTGATGCTCGAGCCCTCCTGGATAGTGGTGCAGAAGGACTCTTCTGCAACACCACCTTTGTCGCCAAACATGAACTACCCCTCTGGAAGCTACAAACTCCAGTCTACCCTCGAAATGTCGACGGAACGATTAACAACCAAGGGGCTATAAACTAT
>QFFA01000326.1:0-18663 GCA_003316565.1 Russula foetens
CTTTCCCATACGACTGGTCGCCCAGCACCGTGGACATACAGATATTTCGTGCTGGCAACCTCGTCATCCTGGTCATCCCGGGAGAACTGACGACGATGGCAGGCCGACGATTACGGTAAGTCCGAAGACCCGGTTTTATCTCCCGTCATGGGAGTTTTTGAAGTTCTCTCAATATGAAACGGGTGCATGGCTCATTCATTGTTTCATCTGTACAGAAACGCGATTCGAGCTCGGCTGATCGCGGATGGCATCATTGGGAATGATGCGTACGTGGTTATTGCGGGGCCTGCCAACACATACGCGCACTACGTAACGACAATTGAGGAATATGGCGTCCAACGTTACGAAGGCGCTTCGACTCTCTTCGGACAGTGTGAGTCTCCTGTTCGTTTGTGGCGTCGCGAAATATCACTGACCGTGTGGCACGCTACAGTTACCCTCGACGCTTACATCAACAAATATTCCAGTCTTTTGTCATACTTGGCGGACAATGCGCCGGCCGGAAAAGTGCCGCCGTCAGACCCTGCTCCTCCTGACTTGACATCGGCAGCAATATCTTTCCGCGTACGTCCGTACGAACTTGAGCCCTTTCCAGATCAGCCTCACCAACGACGAATCGTCGCCGTCGTCCAGACCGGTGTCTTCTTCGACAGCGCAGGCATCGGCCACCAATTTGGTGACGTACTGGTCGACGTACCCAATTCGTCCACTTTCAAAGCCGGCCAAACTGTCTCGGCCCAATTTGTTGGCGCTAATCCTCGCGTGCGTTCGCGGCATCTCGTCATGAACCTACATCATGGACCTGCTGGCTAACATTGATCTTACTGAAGAACAATTTAAGACTGGAGGGCACTTTCCTGTCCGTTGAGCAGCTCGTTAGTGGCAACTGGAACGCAGTGCGGTCGGACTCGCACCCTTCCACGATCTATCGATGGGTCAGGACGAATGGTGTAAGTTCCTCGCCTACACCTATTGGATATATCTCAGTCCCAATATTATTCGGCAGTTGATTGGGAGCAGCACTGTTAATATATCATGGTAAGCGGACGATATCACTGCATAATATTTTCTCTGACACGTGCTGTATAGGACCATCGAGCCTGGGACACCAAGTGCGTTGATTCGGCCTTACCGGTTGAAAGATCGTTGACTGGCTGATGGCTCTTTCCAGGCGGAACTTATCGACTGCGTTATTTCGGCGACTCTAAACCTTTCATTGGTTCTATCTCTTCATTCACTGGGACTTCGTCTACCTTCCAGGTTTCTTGAACAATCAAAGAACTATGTGGATATGCTTTGTATATAACCTTTGGATATCACTGAACAATTGAACAATGTGTGGAATTGATACAGTCCGGATGTGAGAGAAGATAGGAAACAAGACGGGGTAGGACTCAAGGAGGTCCCCAGAAATCCCTGAGCTCATGCTCTGCCCGTTGCAAGCGACGCAACTTCTGCTGCAATTGCTCACGCTCTATCTGAAGGTCCTGTGGCTCCCGCAAGAGCTCACTGCATCTCTCGGCGGCATCGGGCTCGTTCAACCTAAGACCCTTGCGGAGAGCAGCTTTTAGGCCTTGGCAAATGCCACGGACGAGCTCCGTGTCGATGATAAGTGGGACGTAGTCGACGAAGCGGTCCAAACAAACTAGCGGGCGGGTTGCAGGTTAGAATGGTTTCCTATCATACAAGGGAAGGGGTTGATGGGTTGAGACGCACCTTCGAAGCCTGCGCATGCCTTGGCCATATCTTCGAGCGCAGCATCGCTAGCTTGAGGGCGGAGGAGCTTTGCGAGATCGAGCTCATCAATTCGAGGGAATCCAGCTTTATTGAGGTGCACCATAGCCTGATTGACGGATTGGACAAATGGAGCGTGCGGTTGGTTCGGGTTTTTAGACGACATCCGTTGCAAATCTCGTAGCACAGGATTCTTCGAAGCGAGATCGCGCTGTATCTTGAGGTGGGTCAAAAAGGCATCTTTACACTCGCGATAATAGCGCTCGTTGCGCGTGTGTCCACTCTTCTCCAACTTAAGGAGCAGGCTCGTTGCAGCCCGGGTCTTTGCCAGACACTCGTTTAAGTGACCTTCGATAATATCCCTGGTGAAAATGTCAAACATCACGATATCAAGACTAGATGGAAATGCCGTACTGCAGATGGCTAGGCAAACCACCATGTGAGAAATTCCTACATCGATTATCGATTCTGTGATGAAGGAAAGTCCTGAGGAAGCCTGTTGCTTTCTTAATGAACTGATCTGTTGGAACATCCCATTGCTTTGTGAACGATTTGAGGTATTCCTCAGCCACTTCATGTTGCCCTGCGTCCGGAAGTCCACGGGGGGCCGAGCTATAAGGGAGGAATCAGTTAGGGAGTTATAACAGAACGCGTGCGACTGCGTACCGAGTCTTTCTGCTGAGGACTTCGTCCAGGTAAATAATTTTACGGGTTCGTCCCGGGGTGGGAAGTTCTTCGAGCAAACATTCTGGGAGAGGTAGGACGGTGGGCGGGTCACTAAGGTCCTTTTCCCACGCACGGAACTCAGGACACGTTGCTCGAAGCTCGCTTTTGAGCCGCATGGCTTCGTCCTCGATGCGATAGAGGAGATTTCCCTCTTCGCGGTTTACACGTTCTATCCCGCTCTCGATGTCGCCGACCAGCCAATCAACGATGATGTCAATCTCCCCAGCACTATCATCCGATGGTGGATGTCCCAGTTGCTCCAACTTATGTTCAGTGCTCTCCACTTGCTCCTGGATCTGCTGATTGATATCCGGAATCCTATGAAGGGTTGTTCACCATGGGCTCTGAGGTGTTGCAGATTATTGCGTACCTATCCGTTATCAAGTGCGACAAGATTTCTTCGAGGTGAGAAACAAGATTCTTCGTTCCCAGACGACTCCGAGCCTGCCGAGAAAGCCCTTGCCAAACATCTTCCTTATTGAAATATTGGACCTCCTCAAGACGCGCTTGCTGCAGATCCGGTTGTGGGTGTCCGCTCTGCGTATCATGCTGCTTGACGCAGAACCATCCGTGATGCAATGTTTCAATTTCGTTACTAACATATCGTGCCCATTTCGCGTTCGCGGCGTCCTGGCACCTGTCTGGCTTGGTCAGGACACCTAAAAGATCACACAACGTGTGAATGGTCTTCAAAAATCAAGTGTGGACGTGAAGCTGTCGTACCGATAGTTCGCTTTCCGGAGGTATCGTAGTACCGCGCAATTTCATATGCGCCTTGGTTGGCGAAATCCGCTGATGTCGTCGGTAAGCAACTTCACATCGACGCGAGACACAACAACATACTTTCACAGGTGATAGTCATGAGGATGATGCAGTTTTCCTTTGAAATATAACCGGAGGCCAAATTCTCGATAAGTTGGATGTTCTCTGGGTTACCGCCTGTGCCCACGTTGCGAATCAAGCCTGTACGGACTATCAGAAAACGTGTGTCATGCAGCCTAAATTTGGGAGACGTACCAGGGAGATCTACGAAAGAGATGTCTGTATAATCAGGGCCGGTAATCTCCAAACAGACGATGTTTGGAGTGAACGAAAGCTCGCTCGCGCCACTGAAGTTGACGCCTGGATCCAAGAAGGTTTCCAAAGGGACGCTAGGGTTCAAAATAGCTAGTTGGGCACGTAGTACGAGGTTTTCCACTAGATTCTTGTCCGTGACTGGGTCACCGAAAGGCTCCTTGGTCTGTCCAAATGCGCTCCGTCCACCTGACGTGGGCACCCGACGCAAAAATACACTGCACGACCATTCTGAACCACGCATCAGACGGCACTCGATAGGACACCTAAAATATACAAAGATCAGTCAAGCGAGCAAGGATAAGCGGAAATGGGAGAGTATGCCGACCTCGTGCATGCATCTCCGGGTGCTCTCGGGAGCGGCACTCCTGAAATGGCTTGGATGAGCGATGATTTTCCCGAGCTTTGCGAGCCAATGACGGCGATGATCGGAAGATCAATGTCACGATCGAGCCTATTGATTTTCCCGTTAGATGCGCCCGTGGGCCGTCGTAGCGAGACGGGGGCAGGACGATACTCACCCGATGTCGTGGAAGGTGTTATTGAGGCGCAGATGCCTGCGAGAATAGCGCGTGTCGCCACTGCCCACGGTCGCCTCAGGATCGACCTGAGTTGTGGAGGTGGAGGCCTCTAGCCTGTCGAACGGTAGGAGCATTTGCGATGTAGATGTTGTCGCGATCTGTTGAGCGTCCGAGTCAACCGAGTCGACGGTGATGGTGGGGAGCGGAGTATCGGAGGGTACGGGGGGTATTGGGTCGAGGGATGGGCCAGAAATACTCATGTTTAAGTGCCACACCCTAACAGTGCCGAGAGAATCTGTAGAGGAAGTCTGGATTGCGCCTGTGTTTTCTACGGTGGACCGCAGGTTAAGTGTGCGCGCTTGTTGGCCTTCCGCAGCCAACGGCGTCCCCGTTCCTGAACACTTGTTTTTCCACGCACATATATAGAAGCCCTACGTCGACGTTCGAGAAGTACGATAGGGGGACTGCGCATGCTGCGGGTGGTTGTCGTTGACGTGTCTGGCGATGACGGTGTTACGAAGTCACCCTTAACGGGCCGTCCTTATGCAATTCAAGACGAATCACATGAGACCCCCAAACAATCGTCTCTCAATTCAATTTCCACATTCTGTACTTGTACTCGTGCAAAGTTACGCAGCAACATCGATAAACGCCTTCTATCGATCAGATGAACGCTTCGATCAGCTCGTCCTTGGCCAATAGGAGGCGCTGCCGCCTCTTCTGCAACTCGCTGCGGCGCTCGACGATGTCCTCCGGCTCGCTCAGTAGGATTCTGCATTTCTCATACCCTCTAGGGCCATTGATGGCCAGGCCACTGAAGAGCGCCTCCTCGAGGCCGACTGTCACACCCCGCAGCAATGTTCTATCGATGCCCATGGGAACGTTGTCTACAAACCGTTTATACGCAACTGCAGTGTGATCCGAGTCGAGTCAGCCATGGGCGATGACGAATAAGGAGAGAAAGCCACGAACCTTGGAAGTAGGCGCGAACGTCCGCCATTATTCCGATGGCCGGTTCCATGGGATCTGGTGGAAGCAGGTTAGCAAGCAACGAGGCGTCGGCTCCTTCCAACCCTATCCTGGTGAGGGCGGACATCGCCTCGCCGATCGCTTGCATCGTGTTGCCGTCATTATTCTGCATATTCCGAATGAAATTGCTTTTCTCCTTCAGCCGTGCACCCTTATAATGGGCCAAAAACTTCGAACGGTATTCCATGTAGTAGTGTGTATTCATCGTGAACGGCTCGTGTTCTTGCTCGATCAACGAATCGATGTGTTTCGACGCAGCATTGGCACATGTCTCCATATGCTCTTGCAAAATGCTCCTGATCTGTTATCAGCGAAATGGATCCTCAGCAGGGAGAAAACGCGAGGCGTACGTGATTCGCTGCTTCAGATGGCCATGGGTATACTGCGAGAAGTGGTCTTCTATTAACGACTTGATGCGCATGCTGAGCTCCCTCTTCGCGAATTCGAAAATCTGCTGCGACGGACGATTCCATAGCTTGACAAAGGTGCCAATATATTGCTTAATGACGATGTACGGGAAGTTGTTGGGAAGCTCCCGGGTCACGGCACTGAGGAATCGAGGTCGTGACTGGGAGTTATATGGCCAAGAAGAGGCGTTTACTTACGAATTTGCTCGCGTCATGACGTCCTCGACAAAGATAGCTCGATTGGTCTCGACAGGTACCCACTCCGATTCCTCTTCCTCACTCGAGAGGAAGCGAGGTTCGGGGAGAAGAGGCATGACGAGAATGGGATTGTTGGGACGTTCAAGCGGACGGAAGTCGGGCGCAGTCTGACGTATCTTCCTCTTGAACTCTTCTCGTGGCCCACGGAGGGCTTGCATCAAGCCGTTTGCGTCAGGAGCGCCGGTGACGACTTGCTCGACAGAGCGAACAAACAGGCCGATCAGTTTTAGAAGTTCCGCCAACGGTTCAGCGGACGGCGGATTTGGGAGACGCGAGATATCATTATCCGTCTGATCGAGCAGTTTGTTGAGTTCTTCCTGCAGCTCAGGAAGCCTAGTAACAAAGAGTCACGAGTCACGATCAACACCAAGGTTCGATGTACGGAGGACTTGCCTCTTTGAAATCAGGTTTGACAGGACCTGGCCCAGACGTCGCGTGAGCTTATCCGTGCCCAAGCGCCGCTGGTAGAGCCACTCCAGATTCGACCAGGGTGATCTAGTCGAGAAGAAATCGGCCTCTTTCTCCCGGGCTTGCTCATACGTGATCCCGTTTCGAATGTCCTGCGAATCGGGATTCTTCACCGAATAATACTCGATCCCGGGCCCTCCGTTCTCAGACTCGTCAACACCCTGGATCTTGCTTATCCAAGTTGCCTCCTCGCCCACGGGTATGCGGTCAGGTTTGGTAAGTACCCCTACACGACCTGTATCAGCGGCATGGAAGAGCGCGATGCAAAGCTGAACTACCAATGGTGCGGGCACCCAGTTGATCAAACTGAGCGGCAAGTCGGTGCGCGCTTTGGTTCTCGAAATCGGCTGTTAACATCAATTAATTTTAACCATACGGGAAGGATGGAAGGTAGACGTACTCTCGCACGCGATCGTTAATAAGATAATACAGCTATCCTTCGAGATGTATTCTTCGGCAAGTTGTTGGACAAGACTTGCATCGCGTGGCTCTCCTCCCACAATCAGGCCTGTCACGACTTAGCCCGCTATCGGTTTATATATCTGTATTACTCACCTGGGAGGTCGACGAAGGACAAGTCATCTACGTCTTTCCCACTGATCTCGACGCAGACCAGGTTAAAAGAGAATGACAGATGCCTCTCATCCAATTCGTCAGGGCTGGCATCCAAGAAGAAATCGCTGTCTTTGTCGGGATTTAGAATTGCGCATTGTGCGCGGCGGATGCGGTCCGTAACGAGGGATTTCTCGAAAATGGGATCCCCGAATTCAACAGTATAGGGTCGAGCCAGCTCAACACCATTCACATCCTTGACGATTCGGAGCGAGACAACGCAACGCCAACGCTCATTCGATTGGGACAGCTGGCATTCGGTAGGACACCTAGGAACAACGAACGTGGTTCAGGGAGAAAATAACAGGTCACAACATTGCCTTACCTTGTACAGGTGCCGGAGGCACGAGGCAAAGTGATGCCAGAGATGGCCTCTATGAGCGATGATTTTCCAGCGCTCTGAGAACCCAGGACAGCGATGACGGGAATATCTAGATCCAGATGCGCACTTCAAGAAGAAAATGGAAGAATTCAGGTGGGTGGCGGATGGCAAAAATGGGGTGATTCTTACCCAGTTGCGCGCAGGCGATTCACGGAATCCAGCATTTTACGTTTCTGGCCGACATATTGTGGATCGGAAAGACCAACTGGAGCGTCCGCCTTGTTGGCTAAGGCCTGAGGGGTAGTCTCGATGACCGGAGCCCGTCTAGCAATCTTAGATTCCAGGACGACGGTGCTGGAGATGTCGGTATCTACTATGTGCCTGCGAGTAAAAAGAATTCGACAACTCAGGCCGGCAGCAAGTGGCGGGGATGGGGATAAATTCTCACCTCATCTCACGAAGACGGCGATCCGCAGAATCAGCAGTCCTGCGGTTCTGGGAAGGACTCTGACGTGGTGAAAAGCTGACTAGGGAACCCGTGTCGGAGAGGCTACCCGGAATTTCGAGGTTGCTGTCCATGTCCGTTCCGCTGTCGCCAGTTGAGCTCATGTTAAGGGATCGCAAAGAAAGAGAGGGAAGGTGCATGTGCTCTGAGGGAAACGGGCTGAAAGAACGGGTCCTTTATAGATTTTTCGGTGAGAAGATGTGACGCAATTGTCAAGACATCTGAAGGTGATTCGAGGGGTGCTCTTTGTCACGGGTGGCGGAACCTCCGAGGAATCAGGTAGACATAAATGGCGCGCGCGCCGAAAGGAGGGAGCGGTGAACACCAACTAAGTCACACCAAGACACCGATTAGGCCAAAAGGGAACGAGGCGTAGTGGCAAGCGCCACTCTCGGACAACATGAGGGAAAATGTGTGCCAACGAATGAACCTCTGACGAAATTGCCAAGGGTGGACGGCGCAAAGACGCGCGGTGGGGCCTCGGGGTGCATCGGGCGCCCGAGAGACGGGCAAGCAGCATTACAAGAGCACCACTGACGTGCGATGCCACATTCAAGCAATTGCAACTAAGGGGAAAGGGCGACGGCTCGAGGAATTTCAATTGTCCCTCACTGGCAGGCCTTGGCTGTGACTCGCCACAACCTGCCAGTTGCTCTGGTTGCGGGTGCATCGTCGGCGCAATGTTCGAATGTATTGAGCTGTGTCCTTTACGTGCTGATGGAGGTGTGTTACCGTACCCAGATACGAAGAAACAAAAGAAAGAAGATGACAAGCTAGTCGGCGTGACCGGAGATTACCGTGACCAGCGGGATCCACGGGCCCGAATGAGGAAATTTCTCAACTATGACAACTTATCCCCAATACTAAGACGATAGTTCGAATACCTAAATGGACCATCACGGGATTAACAATTTCCTGCTGAACGCCCGTTTATAGCAACAAACCTTCCTCTTTTCCCTCCACGAGGCGGTCACGGCTCTTCCGCAGCTCATCATCGCGCAACGATGTCTTCTGGCTCGCTCGTAAGAACCCGTAACGCTCATGCCCTCCCGGTCCACTGATGCCCATTCGCACAGACCGGAGGCTGACTGACCTTCACACCACGCGATTGATATTCCAGCGCTTGTATGTAAATGCGGCCTATGTCATGTCAAACACGCGTGCTCGGACTAAAAGCCCAGACTGGGCCATCATGTGAGAAGCTAGTTCTAGTCCAGAGGATCTGGTGGGTGTAGCGGGGGCAATGAGTTGACAGGGTGTAGGCCCAACTTGTCACCCTTACTATGGTAAGCTTCGCATCTTTTTCACTGTTTACGAAGGTGCTGCGGACGTGAAGTGTTAGACAGGCCAGGGGCTTGAGGCTGCGTACAACTTACGGCTACAGATAGGGACGAATCACATGAGAGCAGATCAGATGCTATACTGCGAGAAATACGAAATACGCAGCAGTAACATCAACGAGCAGCCACTGTACTACCTATCAGATATAAAAGCTTCATAAGCTCGTCTTTGGCTAATAGGAGGCGTTGCTGCCACTTCTGCCACTCGCTGCGGCGCTCTACCATATCGCCTAGGGCCATTGATACCCAGGCTATTAAAGAGCGCCGCCTCGAGGCCGACCACCAGCCCCCGCAGTAACGATCCATCGATGCCCATAGTGACATTGTCTACAAGTCGTTTGTATACCACTACTGTACGATCAGATTCGAGTCAGCCACGGTAAAGATGAACGAAAAGATATAATAATATGAACCTTGGAACTGAAGTAAGCCGGGACGCTCACATTATTCTGATGGCCGGTTCCATAGGACCTGGTAGAAGCAGGTTCGCAAGCAACGAGGCATCGACCGCTTGCAACCCCACTGGTGAGGGCGGCCAATGCCTCGCTCATCGCTTGCATCGTATATAAGTCATCACCTCTCACCAAATTCCTTACGAAGTTGCTCTTCGACTTCTGTCGGGCACTCTTATAGTCGCAAAGAACTTTGCACGATATTCCATGAAATGGTGCATATTATTCATTGTGAATGAATACAACACTCCTCAAAGATGTACTCCTCAGCGAGTTGTTGGACAGGACGGGCATCGCGTGGCTCCCCTCCGACAGTCAAAGCTGCCATGACCTCGTCCACTATCGGTTTATATATCCATATTACTCACCTGAAAGGTCAACGAAGGACAAATCTTCCACGTCCTTCCGACTGATCTCGAGGCAGCCGAGTTGGAAGGAACAATGAATGCCTCTGCTCCAACAGGACGGCCTCCAGGAAGAACTTGCTCTCTATGTTGGGGTTGAGGATGGCGATTGGGCACGGCAAAATCGTCTGTGACAAATGATCTGTCGAAAACGGGATCGCCCAATTCGACTCTGTTGGGCTGGACCAGCCGCATATGGTGAACGAAGTTCATGGCGATAATAATTGAGGAGGGTATGACGTTGCCTCGCCTTGTACAGGTACCAGAAGCGCAAGGTAAGGTAATATCTCTACGAGAGAGTATTTTCGAGCACTCTGCGTTCCCAGGACGGCAATGACAGGGATGTCGAGATCCAAATGAACGCTGTAAGAAGAAATCGAAAAGATGTAGAAGGTGGTGGACGGCGACGACGGGAGAAATCTTACCCCATCGTTCGAAGACGGTTCACGCATTCCAGCATTTCGCGTCTCTGACCAACATATTGAGGATATGAGAGGCTAATTGGGGTCAGGTGGGCCGGGGTGATGATACTACTGGTGATAGGCTTGGCTCAGAAAGATGTTTGTTCAAAGTTCAAACTCTCTGGTCCCGGCCCGGGGACAACAGTGTCGGGGTCGGGGATCTCGGGATCCGAGGTAACGTCAGCGCCACGAGACAACGAGAAAAGAAACAAACGTTGCGGCATCTCAGGCTAGCTCCTTCAGAACCGTGAGTCAGAAGTAACACCAGGTCCGCTGATATCAAATTCATTAAATAGCGCTGACCCAAGGGTGACCTTTGAGCTACGCAAACAGCGCGCGATCGGTGGTACAAATCACGGCCGGGCAACTTGTTCATTGAAAAGAGACGAATCACATAACAACAGATCGGACATGCGACACACTGTACAGATATAATGACTACGCGGCAATATCGTTCCTCCATCGATTAGACAAACGTTTCAAGGAGTTCCTTTCTGACCGCTAGCAGGCGCTGCCGCCTGTTCTGCAACTCACTGCGGCGCTCGACAATGTCCTCCGGCTCGCTCAGGAATACCTTGCACTTCTCGTACGCTCCAGGGCCATTAATGGCCAGGCGAGTGCGCAGCGCAGTTTCGAGGCCGACTGTCACCCCGCGCAGCAACGTTCTATCAATACACATTGGGACGATGTCCACAAACCGTTTGTATGCCACTGCAGCGTGTTTCGGAGTCAAGTTAGCATGATGGCGACAGATGAGAAGATGTACCATGCACCTTGGAAGTATGCCCGGACATCTGCCATTATGCTGATTGCAGGTTCCATGGGATCAGATGGGAGAAGTTTAGCAAGCGATGAGGCATTGGCCGATTCCAGCCCTAACTTGGTGAGGCCAGTAAGGGTTTCCTTCATTGCCTCCATCATACTTCTGTCATCGCTTTTCTCCAGGTTCTTCATGAAACTGCTCTTCTCCCTCAGCCAGGCTCCTTTATAATGAGCAAGGAAGTTTGAACGGTATTCCAAATACAAGTGATCGTTCATGGTGAACGGTTCGTGTTCTTGTTCGACCAAGAAATCAATGTGCTGTGACGCGGCATCGGCACATTTCTCGAGATGCTCTTGCAAAATACCCCTAATCCGTGATAAGTGAATTTGAATCTCTGCGGGAGGGAAATGCGAGGCGTACATGATCCGCTGCTTCAGATGACCGTGTGTATATTGCGAAAAATGATCTTCGATCAGCAACCTGATGCGCGCATTAAGTTCCCTCTTCGAAGATTCAAAGAGCTGCTTCGATGGGCGATTCCACACCCCCACGAAGGTACGAATATATGTTTTAGTGACGGAGTACGGAAAGATGTTTGGCAGCTCCCGGGTCACAGCGCTGCCGTATCGAAGTCATGACTGAGTGTGACAGCCAAGAGGAGACATTCACTCACGAATCTGCTGTCTTCATGACATCCTCGACGAACATAGCTCGAGTGGCGTCAGGGGGCTGCGACACCGATTCGGGTTCTTCATTTGAGAGGAAGCGGGGAGGTGGGAGAAGAGGTACGGCGGAACCATTCTTGGGGCGCTCAAACGGTCGAAAGTCTGGCACAGTCTGACGGATATCGCCCTTGAATACTTCCCGTGATTTGCGAAGTGTTTGTATCAGGCCGTCCTTTTCAGGCGTCCCATCGACGAGGCGCTGGAGAGAGCCGACAAACAGGTCGATCAATCTAAACATCTCCTCCATCGGCTCAGAGGTTGGTGGAATCGGGAGACGTGAGATATCATGCTCCGCCTGCTCGAGCAGCCTGTCAACCTCTACTTGAAGCTCAGGAAGCCTAACAAACAATTAAAATTAATTCCAAGTTGATGTATTCAAGTACTCACCGCCTTGAAATCAATTCAGTCAAAACTTGACCAAGACGTCGTGTGAGCTTATCCGTGCCCAAACGTCGCTTGTAGATCAGGTCCAGGTCCGACCAGGGTGCCCTCTTCGAAAAGAATTTGGCTTCGTTGTCCCGAGCTTGCTCATATGTGATCCCGTTTCGAATGTCCTGTGACTCAGGGTTCTTCACTGAGTAGTACTCGATACCTCCGTCTTTTCCACCACGCTGAATCTTGTTTATCCAAATATCCTCTTCACCCGAGGGTATGCGATCAGGTTTGGTAAGCACCCCTACACGGCTGGCATTAGCAGCGCGGAAGGCCATCGTGAAAAAATTGAACTACCGATGGTGCGGGTACCCGATGGGTCACAGTCAGCAGCAAGGCGATGTGCGCTTTGGTTCTCGAAATCGGCTGTTCACATAAATTATGTGGGGACTACACGGGGAGGGTGGAGGGAGGACATACTTTCGCAGGCGATTGTTAATAGAATGATACAACTGTCCTTAGAGATGTATCCTTCGACGAGTTGTTGGACTAGTTCGGCGTCGTGTCGCTCCCCGCCCACAATCAGGCCTGCTATGGCTTAGTCCGCTATTACTCCACATATATCTGTAATACCCACCTGGGAGATCAACAAAGGATAGATCCTCCACGTCCTTCCCACTAATCTCGAGACAGACCGAGTTTGAGGAAAATGACAAATCTCTCTCCTCCATGTCTTCAGGATGGGCGACCAGGAAGAAATCACTGTCCGTTTCGGGATTAAGGATAGCACATTGAGCACGGCGAATTCTGTCCGTGACGAGCGTCTTGTCGAAGATGGGATCGCCAAACTTGACCCTCTTGGCTTGGGCTAGCTGGACGCCGTCCACGTCTGTGACTAAATGGAGCGAGACAACGCAACGCCATGGCTCATTCGAGCGAGACAGCTGGCATTCGGTCGGACACCTGCGTACGTAGGATGACGTTCAGAGAGGAAATCACACTGGCAGACGGGGTGACAACGTTGCCTTACCTTGTACAGGTGCCTGAAGCGCGGGGCAAAGTGATGCCAGAAATGGCCTCGATGAGGGATGATTTCCCTGCGCTCTGGGCTCCCACAACGGCAATGACGGGGATGTCGAGATCCAGGTAGGCACTGGAGAGTAAACAGTTTGACGTGGGTGGATGTCGATGATTGGAGAAATCTCACCCCGTCGCTCGAAGACGGTTCACGTAATCCAGCATCAGGCGTCTTTGGCCAACATATTGCGGATCTGATAGACCAATTGGGGAGTCGTGTAACGCGGTACTACCAGCACTCGAGATAGCCTCTACTACGTCAGTGTCAGTGGGTGAGGTTCGCCCGGCTCTTGCCGAGGCTAGGGCATTGTCAGGATCGGATACACTTTGAGAAAAAAAAAATAAGCAATAAAAAATGGAGGCGCGGGCGACAGGGAGATAAAACCCTCACAGCATCGCACGGAGACAAGAAAGTGTAGATAGGATATGTGGTATGTGCAACGAACACAATCAAACTTGAAGAATGTACTGTCCTTATATACATGAAGGACTTGAAGGGACTTGATGACATTCCTATAAATGACGATGCGCGTATCTCCACTAGACTAGGCATCTTCTGGTGGATCTAGATACCTATCACCCGAACTCGACGCTGTGAGTTCCCATTCCCAGTTCAAGGGACGATGATCCACAGGGTCAACTGTCCTGCGGCTTCTCCGCAGCATATTGCGGGTTTGACAGACTGACATTCCAGTGAAAAACCGACTGCGGTACCACTAGTACTATTAGTACACATGGCGTCGGTGAAGATGTCCGATATTTCGAGGTTTCTATCTATGTCCGTTCCACCATCGGATGAGTTCATCCTGGGAGGTCACAATGGAAAAGGGGAAACTTGTGTGTACTCTCAGGCTGAGGGAAGCAGGCCAAATGAGTTAAGAGTCATGCTGGGAATCCGAAAGCAGCAGTCGGTGAACGCCAACCTAGAGGGAACGGGGCGCACACTATAAAAGAAAAAGCTACTGACTTTCAGTACCTAAAATGCATGAAAATCGATGAAATTCAGGAGTATATCATATTAAAATCATATTAAACTCAATGAATCTGCACCCAGTCAGTAGTCATATGAAATCTTTGCAACTTTTTTTCAGTATGCTAACAACTGAAATTAATGTGATTCTGCACCATTCAGTATGTCAAACTACTGAAATTCAGTTGTTTTTTCTTTTATAGTGGCAGTATGTAGAAATTGCCACTCTTTAACTTAGGATAATAGGGAACAATGTGTAGACTTATGCAGATATGTGGGGCCTCGGCGTGCATCGGGCGCACAAAGAGACAGATAGAAAACATAACAAGAGCAGCGCCAGCACATGATGGTGGTGCCACAATAACGCAACTAGTAGGTGAGGCAAAGAAGACTTGAAGAAGTTGTCGATGCCGCGGCAGCCGCAACTTGCCAGAACGTATCGATTCCTCTCGTTTCACACGAACGTTCTGAACCGTTGTTGATGCGCTGGCTGATACTAGTACACCTACTAGTAGTAAAAGATAGCGAAGCAAGAGACATGATAAGACACGGAGCGCTGATGTTCGTTAACTTGGGATTTGGTCATCGCGCGCCAAAATGGCGGCGCATCGCAGCACGTTCAGCTGCTTATCTTATCTCCCCTCGCTGCCAGACCCTTTTGTACGCGCTCAAACGCTCAACCTGAAGCCCTCAACTTGAAGTGGAATTTCCTCAACCTCCTTCGCAATTACAGTACCGGTGTGCCCAAAGGCTCAGTTCAAAGTTCTAGAATATTGCGGTTCGAGTGTCTAAATAAAACCGTCACAGGATGAAAACCTTTTTTGGTGTCATCATTCAAATGCCCGCAATAGTTCCTCTTTGCCCTTCGCGAGACGGTCACACTTCTTCTGCAGCTCGTTGCGGCGCGCAAAGACGTCTTCCGGCTCGCTCAGGAGCGACCTACAACGGTTATACCCTTCCGATCCGCTGATATCCAGGCCATTGAATAACACAGATTCGAGGCCGACCTTTACACCACGCAACAAGGCTCGATCGATAGTCATCGGCACGTTGTCAACGAAGCATTTATAGGCAACTGCGGTCAACATTATGTCAATCACGCGCTCCTAAACAAGGAAAATGATTTGAACCTTGGAAATAAGCTCGAACTTCGGCCATTATTTCGATGCCAGATTCCATAGGGTCCGGTGGCAGCAGCCGAGGCAACGACGAACGGTCGACGGGGCGTAAGCCCAACTCAGCAAGGTTAGAAATTACCTTTGATACCGCAACCTTTGCTTCTCTTTCATCGCTCTCTAGATTGTCTATGAAGGTGGTTTGAGACTTTTGGCGCATGCCTTTGTAATATCCCAAAAATTTTAAGTGATAATCCATGAGATAGTGATCATTCATGGTGAACGGTTCCTGCTCTTCCTCGAGCAGAAAGTTGATACGTTGCTCAGTTGCATCTGCACTCCTCTGAATGTGGCTATGCATAATGTTTCTGTGACACGTCGAGGAGGAAGGTGAGAGTCACAGCGACAGAACCATTGAAAAACACACATAACTCGCTGCTTGAGGCGACCATGAGTATACTGGGAGAAATGATCTTCGATCACTTCCTTGATGCTTCTGTGCAGCTCGTTCTTTGTAGTCTCGAAGGGCTTCTTCGAGGGGGAGCCCCATCCCTCCACGGCAGCGACTATGAGACGTTTCTTGACAATAAACGGGAAATTGTTTGGAAGTTCCCGACTCACGGCCCTAGCGAAAAAAATAAGCACAAAATTCAGCACTGCCACGCGTCCTTACGAGTTCGCCTTTTTCATGACATCCTCGACATAAATAGTTCTGCTCTTTCCCTTTAACTGGTCTCCCCAGTCTGTTTCTTCGTCCAGAAGAAATTTGGGTGGTGCGGGAGGGATGGAAAGTCTTTCCGGGCGAGGGAGTGGTCGGAAATCAGGTGCAGTCCGACGTATTGCTTTCTTGAACTCCGAATGGGGCCCGCGAAGGGCTTGCATTAGACCATTGTCATCTGGAGCACCGTCGACAAGGCGCTCAATGGAGCGTACGAACGAGCCAATCAGCCGCATCATCTCTCCAAGTGGCTCGGATGATGGGGGTTTTGGAAGTCGCGAGAGGTCATGACTCGTTTGTTCCAACAGTTTGTCGAGTTCCTCCTCTATTTCAGGAAGCCTACCAAACGTTCCAATCAATTTCTGGAACCAGTGTAGCGAATACTTGCCGTTTAGATATCAAACTGGACAGAGCTTCTCCGAGATGCCTTGTGAGTTTCTCTGTACCCAAGCGTTGCTGACACAGCCAATCCAGGCTTGACCAAGGTGCCTGGGTTGCAAAAAATTCCACTTCTTTCTTCCGGGCCTGGTCGTAGGTGATGCCATTCTTTATGTCTTGTGAATCGGGATTTTTCACGGAAAAATATTCGATTCCACCCCCGTCTCTATTGGTATAACCCTGTATCATTCTAACCCAACTACCTTCTTCTCCAGCTGGGATTCGGTCAGGCTTCGTAAGGACACCTAGGCGATGAACGTCGGCTACTTGACAGGGCATAACGTGAGATGGGTATACCAATAGTTCGCGAGCCCTGTGGATCGTACTTAGCAGCAAGGCTATGAGCGCCTTGGTTTTCGATGTCAGCTATAAACGAGGGTCAGGAGACAATTCAAGTAGAGATAACAACTTGCGGACTTTCGCCTGCGATAGTCAAAAGGATGATACAACTATCCTTTGAGATAAATTGTTTCGCGAGGTGTTCAACCAGTTTTGAGTCGTGAGGATTTCCTCCAGGTATCAAACCTGCCATTGGGTTAGCCAGCAGAGAAGTCAAGACCTTCGTGTTGCCCACCTGGAAGGTCGACAAAAGACAGATCGTCGACGTCCCTTCCACTTATCTCTAAACAAACGGAATTTGAAGAGAACGACAATTGCCTCCCTTCTGGGATGTCAGCTTCCAAGAAGCTGTGACTTGGAGTCTTCGGATTCAGGATTGCACACTGCGCGCGACGAATCCGCTCCGTAACAAGGGGCTTGTCAAAAATGGGATCGCCGAATCGGACTCTGCGGGCTCGGCCGAGTTCGACGCCGTTCTCGTCTTTGACGATGTGGAGGGAGACAACGCAACACCACGGTTCGAGGGATTGCGAAAGCTGGCATTCTGTTGGGCACCTGGAGGGCACAGCAGCGTTCTATGAAATGCATACAGGCAGAAGGTTTGAACACCCGCACCTCGTACACGTACCGGATGCTCGAGGGAGGGTGATACCCGAGATCGCTTCTATGAGAGACGACTTTCCAGCACTCTGAGATCCAAGGACTACGATCACAGGTATATCAAGGTCCAAATGGGCGCTGCAGAAAGAAACCTAGGTTGAGAAGAGTAGCGCTTGAGGGTTAAGGTCGTAACTCCTACCCAATCGCACGAAGGCGGTTCACCGCATCAAGCATCTTGCGCTTTCGTTGGACATACTGTGGGTCTGAGAGACCAACAGGGGCATCGCTGATATCAATAAGGCTAGGTGTTGTATCGGGTGTTCCACTGCTGCTTGTACCGTGGTCAGAGGTGGTATCACCCATACTGAAAGAGAGAGCTGGCCGTCGTGCAATGCAAGATAGGGTGGTGACCTAGATACAGACAGGCCTTTATAAAGTCCCCGTGCGATTTTTGGTGGGCGTTACAGGGGCTCACTGACATCTGATTCCTTCCGTTTTCCCCTATATCCACAGGCTTGGAGTTGCCTAGTCTAGCCACTGAGTCGAGTCAAGAGATTGCATTCGAGGTTGCGAATGACAAGACGTGAAGTTCCGCAAGAATCAGATTTCTTTCTGAAGTTTCTGAACTCGAAAAACCCCGTTAAAACCTTGGAAACATAGGGACTTCTGGAACCGAACTTGTATCTCACATACCGGAAGCCTTGGCGATTCCAATCCACATGCTGTAGAAACCCCGGGATATAAAATGGGGACTCTAATGGAACCTACAGTTGTCTCGTTGCTCGTTGGAAAAGAGATGCCAGTGCCAGCGGTAAAGAAAGCTCGGACTCGCCAGTGAGAGCGGCTTGATCCGGCCCGGTGGTATTGGGGCCCAAACAGCGGTAACACCGCGACAGCTCAACAAGGCCCGCTCACACAACACAACCGAAAACCCTCGTGCTCTTCCCAACAGCGCCTCATACCCTTGTCCCTCTCTTCCGGAGCCATGAACTCCATCCACACTCTCTTCCTCATCCTTCTCCCCCTCCTCTCCCTCTCCGTCACACCTTCAACCGCACAGGGTCCCGCCACCCCCTCGCTCGCCACGGCTCCGTTCTCGACAGGCAGCGTTTCAAGCAGCCCGACGTCGCCGAGCACGAGCAATGCACCTTCTACCGCCTCGTTTGCGAACGTGACCACGACCAATTCGCAAGGCTCAACGATCGTCACTTCCATCCCTATCACCGTCGCCCC
>QFFA01000327.1:0-12591 GCA_003316565.1 Russula foetens
GGACGTACGATGGGGATACAATAACATACGAATATGAGAAGGCGATGAATGGAAAACCGCCTTTGCGACCCCTCTCGGTCTCTATGAATCACTAGTCATGACCTTCGGGCTTTGCAATGCCCCTGCGACATTCCAAACATTCATGGACACAAAGCTAGCTGACCTTATTGCCACAGGACACATCATTGTATACTTGGACGACATCTTGATATTCGCCTCAACTCTGAATGAGTTACTAGCATTCACACATCGCGTTCTCAAACGCCTCCTTGAACTTGATCTTTACTTACGGCCTTCAAAGTGTTTTTTCAACCAAAGATCGGTTGAATACCTCGGCCTCATCATCTCCGAAGGAGAACTATGCATGGACCCAGTCAAACTTACAGCCATTAAAGACTGGCCACACCCAAAATCTATCAAAGAAATACAGAAATTCCTTGGCTTTTGCAATTTCTACCGCCGCTTCGTACAAGATTACTCGACATTAGCACGACCACTATTTGACCTAACCAAGAAGACAATGCCTTGGAATTGGACTCCCTCATGCGAAGATGCATTTACTGCCTTACAACGTGTTTTAACCACTTCACCAGTCCTAGTGCTTCCGGACTACCAACGTCCTTTCACCCTAATCACAGATGCAAGTGATTATGCTACAGGAGCTATACTCGAACAAAACGACACACTAAGTCGTTCACACCCGGTCACCTACTACTCGAAGTCACTACAACCAGCTGAACGCAACTATGAAATCCACGACAAAGAACTACTAGCAATTATACATGCCTTGAAGCACTTCCGACACTACCTGCAGGGTAGTCCACACACTACCAAGATCTTTTCAGACCACGCGAATCTCAAGTATTTTACGATGAAACAAACACTATCACGCCGCCAAGCACGTTGGTTGCTGTTCCTAAGCGATTTTCACTACGAAATTATCCCAAAACCGGGCAAAATGAATAAAGCTGATGCTCTGTCACGGCGGCCAGACTATAAAGAGGGGATAGCATCTGATAATGCGGAAAAAATCTTGCTCACACCAGACAAATTTCGAATTCAAGCACTACATACCACGGCAATCCCTATCACTTTAAACACGGACTTGAAAACAGCGATACAAGATGCGATAAAATCGGATCGCCTTACTGGCCAACTACTAAAAGAAATCCTCGTCAGCGGTCCACGCAGTGTAACTAAAGGCCTACAAGATTGGAACTATGAAGAAGGCCTTATCCTGAATAAGGGTCTTATTTACATCCCTAACAATGGCGATCTCAAACGCAAAGTAGTACAGACCGTTCACAATGACTTACTAGGCCACCCTGGAGAATGGAAAACCATTGAATTAATCACACGTGAATACTGGTGGCCAGGAATCACAGAATTCGTAAAGAACTATGTCAAAGGATGCGCTACTTGTCAAGCAACAAAGATACGCCCCCCAGTCAAAATCCCAATCAAACCAAACGAGATCCCCACCGGAGTTTGGGAAACCATCACCATGGACTTCATCATAGACCTCCCAAAGTCGAAAGGATATGATAGCATCCTTACGGTCGTAGACCGTCACAGTAAAGCAGTCATTCTATCACCTTGCCACAAAACCATCACAGCCGAGCAAACCAGCCAATTATTAATGGACAATGTATGGAAACGTACGGGTTTCCCCTTAACAATCATTTCGGATCGAGGACCACAATTTGCAGCACAAGTAACAAGAGAATTATGGCGAAAACTAGGAATCGAGCAAAGACTTTCTACAGCTTTTCACCCACAAACGGATGGAGAATCCGAACGAGTCAATCAGGAAATCGAGCAATACCTTCGTATATGTGGAAACTTCCAGCAGGATAATTGGGCAGACTTACTCCCCATCATTGAATTCGCGCACAACGCACGCCCTCATCGCAGCACCCATAAATCACCATTCGAGGTCTGGTACGGGTTTCAGCCCACCTTTAAACCACCATTGTACCTTCAAACCAGACTACAAAGTGTTGATGAACGTGTACAATACCTAGAGCAAATACGCAAAGAAGTCACGGCGGCTCTACTCCTTGCAGCTAATGAAATGCGCAAGGGAAAGCCCCCTGAACCATCACACGTCTTCCACAAAGATGACCTCGTTTTACTCAAAGCCACAAATCTCCAGACTACTCATCCCAAAGCCAAACTCGCCCCACGATGCTATGGCCCCTTTAAAGTCCTATGGGCCACTGCTACTAACTGTAAATTAGAACTACCTCCGATGATGAAGATACACCCCGTGTTCCACAACTCGCTATTGAAACCATACGTTGAAACGGCCTCACACAGTCCTAATTTTGAAAGACCACCACCGGAAGTTGTTGGCGAAGAAGAAGGACACTACGAAATAGAACAAATCCTTAAATCCCGGCCCACACGAAACCGCAAAAGTACACAGTACCTAGTCAAATGGAAAGGGTACCCCGACTCCGAGAACTCCTGGCTGCCTGCCAAAGAGTTAACACATGCCAAAGAACTACTACAGAAATTTGAAAATCAACAAAGACAAGTTCAAGCCTTGCAGGCGCAAGGAAGGCCTAAAGAGGGGATACTGTCGCGATCGTGGCCTTCGGCCGCGTTTGCGACCTCCACACACACTCCTGGGTCACATGACCTTAAGAGGGGATCGGGGACGATGCCCCTAAGTCCACAGGCCCTGCCCCTAAAGCCAAGCTATAGTCAAGTGACCAAGTGGAACTTGGGAACACGTGACCCTGGGAAAGTACACGGGACTCAGGGGACACGGGACCGTGGGATAGTACAGGTGACCCTGGGAACCCGCATGTGACCAGGGGAACACACTGGAACGAGCGTGTCTCTATATAAGTCTCTTTATAGAGACTGGTCTCATAGACTCGGTATCCGACCAATAGGAGGGCTCGTAGTTATCAAGAATCACCATATAAGGGATATCTCTTGATCAAGAATCTCCTTATAAGGAGTGAGACTGTGGCTACAGTCTCGCTCCTATAAAAGCAATAAGTATTACCAAGCACAAGGACCCGATTAGCAATCGCACAGCATTGTGCAGCATGGTGACTCATTTGCGCAGCAAGATGACTCATGCTCTTTCACACTCCAACATACAGCTGACTGATCACCTTGTACCATATATGGATAGATTACACCTGTCACTTGTACCAGTGCTGGCCCTAGAGGTTGCGCACGGACCACCCTGTATTAGTATATAAGACCTATGAATTGTAGCGAATAGTCCCCAGACTATTCTCTTGTCTACCCCCTTGTCTTACCCTGGAGCTCTTACTCCAGATCCACCTGTTGCGTCTTACTCTTCTTTGCCTATCCTTCTCGCTCCTCTGCCTCTGGCTCAGTCACCTCCACCTCAAGTATTACATCGTCCCTCACTGCCTGCCTTAAGAGTAGTGAGTTTGCGACACTAGCTCCTACTAGGTTTTATAATCTCGTCGACTTCCACCTTCCCACTCTAGTAAATCTTGCTAGAGAAACTCGCATCTACTGGGCAGTTAACCCCACTCGGACCATCGACCAAACCCTCATTAATTCCATCACCCTTTCCTCCGACAAAACCTTCTTTTGGCACTATTATGTACTGGCCAAAACCCAGGAAATCATGCAAGCCATCCTCCAGGGAAATTGAATTTGATTTCTTTCCAGCTTTCACCTCTCGGGAACCAAAATCAAGGTCGATTTCAACGAGATCTGCTTACAGACTACCCAATTGGGCACTGAACTCATTGGTACTTTGGGAAAAGAATATACTTATAAGTGGTCAGACCAACTTTGGAGTGTTACCAGACTAAACTCTGAAGTAGTGCTTGTCGATCCCATCACCTTCTACTACCCAATCACTGTACCCAACGCTTGGGGTCGCGAAGAAGAATACAAACACCGCCTCGCTAGTATCCTCCTGATATGCGACGACTTTGAAATTGACACCGATTACTGGAACTCGGTGGACAGCATAGAAGTGGACACTGCTGAAGCAGTTATTGCTGAACTAGAGGAGCTTATTGCAGAACTACCAGTCTCTTCACCCCCATCCTCTACCCAAGAATACCTAGATGCTAGAGCCCTTACTCCCCCATTATTTGACTTTTGCAGTTGCGGCATTGACCTTTGCCGTTATATACTTTATCGCCCAGACACTCCTCCCACTCCACCTTACATTGAACTTTGGCACCCTAGGGATCATAAAGAACCAATCCCTGGATTACATTACAACAGAATAGGATAAACTGGTGACATCATCTCACAGATCTTCACACAGAGGAAGACACGCCTATCGAACTCACGACAGAGAGCATTCAGCACCCCCTATTCCGGTGCCAGCACTCCTGACCAACCCATTTTTGACTAGACGTCCTAGAAACCAGGAACCTTCTCCACCAGTTACTTCCCGGATCCCTATAATCCAACTACCTTTTACAGAACCAGACAACGAGCCCGTCTTCCCATCGTTGAACAACCCACCCCTGGTACCCGCAGTAATACCAGCAGCCTCCCCGCTTTTGAACACCTTCAGCTGGTCCAGTTCTGGAACACCAGAACTCCAGAACCGCGGCTCACAAGTCTCCCTTCCACAGCAGACCTACATCGCACTACAAATCCCAACCCGTACCAAAGCTGAAAGCCAGTCCTTCCTAAACCACTGTAATTTCTTACTCAGACGCCACCCACAAGTAGAAATAAACCACTGACTTGATGAACTTTTACGGCTCTGCCCAATGCCAGGAATATTCCAAGGACTTGTTTGGAAATACAAAGTCGTAATTACCCTAGACAACGTACGCGAGGAATACCACGTCATCGTACAAGACTGCTACGACCCAAACCACGTTCTGCTACGAGCTGCCTACTCAGTTCGCTTTAACTGGGATAACACCGGCTACAGACTCACCTATATATGAGCAATTGGGAAGATCTTAAAGCAGATTACCCAACCAGAATTCAGCCTACTCCCGAAGTCCATGCCCACATCTACGCCTGCTTCAAAGACTGGTTCATTACTTTATACGAAACCGAGTGGATCATCTTTGCTTGGTAGAACAAGCAAATTCTTTACAGCCAACCAGGACAGCCTTGGAGATCCAACTACACCAACAAACTTGTTGAAGGAAAGGAATTCATTCTTTCCTACCTATATCTAGAACAACTTAGTGAACTCAACCCCCGTAAAGGAACTGCCCTCTTTGATGGAAAGGCGGTCAAGTGGTCCAAAAGTGGTTATTGGAAATACCTTAACAACTATTTGGTCAATTTTAGCAAATCTACCCATCCTTCGGCCAATTTTACACCGGAACCAGACTCAGAAGACGAAGCTGAAGTCACAGCAGTACTCAAAAGAACCAAATCTACGATCACAGCAGCTGCAGAAAGGCTACAGGAACTTCGAGAACCTAGTCGCACCAGTTCCCCTGTACCCATTTGAGAAGCGAGTCCGCTTTCTACTAGAGCCAAATCTCCTACCCAGGGAGTTACCCAGACAGCCACACCACTGGCATCCAAAGCAAAGGGAAAACAACCAATCACATGGGGCACAAGAGCTACTTTATCCTCCACAGTTCCTAGAACCACTACACCTGCAACTGCGAGCTCCTCTCGGGCACCAGCACCTAGTCAACTACCAAAGGCTCCATCCCCACCACCAGTCCGCCCGCCAACACTGGTCTTCGCATGACCACCTACACCACCGGGTAACCCACCAACCCCACCACCACAAGGAGTGCCAATGGCACAACAGCAGGCCACACCATGTCCAATTGGGACACCACCAGAACCCTTCGATGGGTTAGCATTGAAGGCGCAATCCTTTTGGCATGCCTTAGACAACTATTATGCCATAAATGAGGACACCTTCACCATTGTTGCCAAAAGAGTAGCATCAGCCCTTGGCTACTTTAAGATCGGAACTTGTACCGGAGATTGGGCTGCTAAATGCATGGAAGCAGCTCTGCGAGCTAACCCTCGAGATTGGGGAACTTGGGCCCAATTCAAAGATGACTTCAAGGCCCAGTTCATTCCTCCACAACTTAAGGTGGAGGCTATTAGCAAGATGCATTCTACTGCAATGGGAAACCAGCATTTCAACTCCTGGTATCAAGAATGGAGCGCATATGTGGCGGACGCAGATGTAGACGAAACATCCAAAATGTTCGCTTTCAGGAGAAACGAGAAATCTGAATCAAGGATTGAACCAGAAGCTCCTTAATGTCACTCCCCAACCCGACACTCTGCCCGCTCTCGTCGATAAAACACGAGAAATTGATAGAAATTGGCAAGTGTTCAGAGGAGGATTAAACTGCCCATCCCAAGGATCATTTAATTGGCAGGGCTGAGGCACATCGATCTATGAACTATCTATTGGTCCTGACAGAACCACCACAGAGATTGCGGCAAACACCACTCGAGGCTGTGGCCATGGACACGGCACCAACCACAGAGGACACGGACGCCTCACTCCTGAAGAAAGGGCTCGCCATCTCAAGGAGAATCGTTGCCTCTACTGCAACGAAGAAGGACATTTCGTGGCTCAATGTACCAAGCTGCCAAACTGTTGTCCTAACCCTCCAGTCCGTCAATTAGAGACCGTTAATGAAAATCAAGTACCCCAAGGCGACCTAGTGGAGTCAATGTCTGGACTCCAAGTCGCATCTATGCAAACCTCTGATATAGTCAATATGGAAATTGACTCTGCGTCTTTTTAGATTCCTCTCCTGCCACATTGTCAGTGAGAGATGTACCACTTCCCCAATACTGTAATATCAATACCGTCGCTTTGGGTCAGACGGTTTCTGCAAACCCCCTTGTAAATGTACGTACAATTCGGAATACACGCATACCTTCTATTCGCATCCCAGTCCGAATTGTATGTAAGGGGAAGCAAATCAATGCTCACGCACTCCTCGACAGTGGCGCTGAAGGCCTCTTTTTCAATTCAGCCTTTGTTGTCAAACACAAGTTACTGCTTTACAAGCTTACCTCCCCTGTGTATCCAAGAAATGTTGATGGAACTATCAACTCCCAAGGCGCAATAAACTACATCACGCAACTACAGATGAATATGGGTCCACGACACATGGAACACCTCCAGTTTTTTGTCACCAACACAGGGAATCATGACATGCTACTAGGAACGGATTGGTTAAAGAAACACAATCCTAACATTAACTGGGCAAAGAATGCGCTCAGTCTAGACCGTTGCCGGCTGCAATGCTATGAGGACAACAGTCCTAATCCTTTGCCTCACATTGCCACCATGCTCCCTACCGATGAATGGGAAGAACACATTGATGACTACTGGGACTTAGCAAGTGGAAACATGGCCAGACTTGACTATACTATGACAACGAGTGGAAACACAGCCACACTCGACTACTACGATCTATTGAATGGCAACATGGACACATTCAATCTACACGCACACCACGAGAAATACCTAGGACCCACGATGGGACAGAATACCGCATCTACAGCTTCTTTAAACGGACCCATTATTGGACGCACTACAGTTTCAACTGCACTAGCTATGTCACAAAAGATACAACTTGCAGAGATTCCGCAGGAATTCCAGCAATATGCCAAGGTCTTTTCCGATGAAGAATCATAGCGACTACCCCAACACCAGCCATGGGATCACAAGATAGACCTTCTACCAAATGCACAGATGCACAAAACAGGAGTTTATAGACTCACTCCACCAGAAATGAAGGCGTTAAAAGAATATATCGGCACAGGCCTAAAGAATGGCACCCTCCAAAGATCCGAATCCCCTTTCGCATGCCCCTTCTTCTTTATAGACAAGAAGGATGGCAAACTACGACCTGTACAAGACTACCATCCCCTCAATGAAATCACTAGAAAAAATGCGGCACCAATTCCTCTTATTCCGGAGCTAGTAGACAAACTACTTGGTGCGCGGTACTTTACCAAGTTGGACATTCGATGGGGATACAACAATATACGGATACGAGAAGGCAACAAATGGAAAACCACCTTCAAGACCCCTCTCGGTCTCTATGAGTCAAAGGTTATGACCTTTGGACTTTGCAATGCCCCAGCAACTTTCCAGACATTCATGGATACACAACTCGCTGACATTATCGCCCTAGGACATGTGGTCGTCTATCTTGATGACATTATGATATTTGCATCCACTTTGAACGAACTGCTTAAGTGGACATATCGCGTTCTCCAACGCCTTCAAGAACTTGACCTCTATTTACGACCTTTGAAATGCTCCTTCAACCAATGATCGGTTGAATACCTCGGACTTATTATCTCTGAAGGAGAACTACGCATGGATCCAGTCAAGTTGAAAGCCATTGCAGAATGGCCACATCCTAGAAAAGTCAAAGATATACAGAAATTCCTAGGCTTTTGCAACTTCTATTGCTGCTTTGTACAGGATTACTCGACTCTAGCACGTCCATTATTTGATTTAACCAAGAAAACAATGCCTTGGAATTGGACATCCTCCTGCGAACAAGCCTTTGTCACATTACAACACATTTTAACCACTTCTCCAGTCCTTGCACTCCCCAATTATGATCAACCTTTCACTCTTATTACAGATGCCAGTGATTATGCTACGGGAGCAATACTAGAACAAAACGACGCATTAGGATGATCACACCCTGTTGCCTACTACTCGAAATCGCTACAGCCAGCTGAGCGAAACTATGAAATCTACGATAAAGAATTATTGGCGATTATACACGCACTCAAGCACTTTAGACACTACCTGCAAGGTAGTCCTCACAAGACAAAGATCTTTTCAGACCATGCGAACCTCAAGTACTTCACGACCAAGCAGACCTTGACATACCGCCAAGCACGATGGTTGCTCTTCCTTAGCGACTTTAACTACGAAATCATCCCAAAACCAGGAAAAACAAACAAAGCTGATGCTCTATCACGGCGGCCAGACTATAAAGAGGGGATAGCATTTGATAATGCAGAAAAAATCCTGCTTACCCCAGACAAATTTTGAATTCAAGCCATGCATACCACGGCAATTCCGATTCCGATTAACACAGAAGTAAAATCTGTGATCCAAGAAGTGATTAAAGTGGATCGCCTTACTGGCCAATTGCTTAAAGAAATCCTCATTAGTGGCCCACGAAGCATAACTAAAGGCCTACAAGACTGGAACTACGAAGAAGGCCTCATCTTGAACAAAGGACTCGTCTACATCCCTAACAATGGCGACCTCAAACACAAAGTTGTACAGACCTTCCACAATGATCTACTAGGACACCCTGGAGAATGGAAAACCATTGAACTAATTACAAGAGAATATTGGTGGCCAGGAATCACAGAATATGTAAAGAACTACGTTAAAGGATGTGCCACCTGCCAAGCCACGAAAATACATCCCCCGGTTAAAATACCACTCAAGCCAAACGAAATCCCGACAGGAGTTTGGGAAACTATTACTATGGACTTTATCACAGACCTCCCCACTTCAAAAGGATATGACAGCATCCTAACGGTTGTAGACCATCATAGCAAAGCCATAATTCTATCGCCCTGTCACAAGACCATTACAGCAGAACAAACAAGCCAACTTCTTATAGACAATGTATAGAAACGCACGGGTTTCCCTCTAGCAATTATCTCAGATTGAGGACCTCAATTTGCAGCACAAGTAACACGTGAACTATGGCGAAAACTAGGAATCGAACAAAGACTCTCGACAGCATTCCATCCACAGACAGATGGAGAATCCGAACGAGTTAACCAAGAAATCGAGCAATACCTTCGTATATGTAGAAACTTTCAGCAGGATAATTGGGCAGACTTACTCCCCATCATTGAATTCATGCACAATGCTCGTCCACACCGCAGCACCCATAAATCACCCTTCGAAGTCTGGTATGGGTTCCAGCCCACCTTTAAACCACCATTATACTTGCAGACCAGACTACAAAGCATTGATGAACACATACAGTACCTAGAGCAAATACGCAAAGAAGTTACTGCAGCTCTAATACTCGCAGCCAATGAAATGCACAAGGGAAAGCCCCCTGAACCATCACATACCTTCCACAAAGACGATCTCATTTTACTTGAAGCCACGAATCTCCAGACCATGCATCCTAAAGCCAAACTTGCACCACAATGTTATGGCCCCTTTAAAGTCCTATGGGCCACTGAGACTAACTGCAAACTAGAACTACCTCCGACAATGAGGATACACCCAGTATTTCACAATTTCCTCTTGAAACCATACATCGAAACTGCGACACATGGCCCTAACTTTACACGACCACCGCCAGAAATTGTTAGCAGCGAAGAAGGGCACTACGAGATAGAAAAAATCCTTGCATCATGGCCTACACACAATAAGAAAAGCACACAATATCTAGTCAAGTGGAAAGGCTACCCCGACTCTGAGAATTCTTGGCTCCCTGCCAAAGAACTAACACACGCCCAAGAATTGTTACAAGAATTTAAAACACAACAAGTACAAACACAAGCCTTGCAGGTGCAAGGGAAGCCTAAAGAGGGGATACTGTCGTGACCGTGGCCTTTGGCCGTGATCATAACTACCACATATGCACATGCACAAATACCCGTAATGTACATGCCTCCCATAATACCCAAGCTAAAGAGGGGATCGCTAGCAATACCTCTAAGTCCACAAGTCCCGCCCCTAAAGCCAAGCTATAGTCAAGCATTGAAGATGAACCCAGGGTCACATAATCCTGGGAAACCTCACGTGACCCCTCTGCAGGTGCACAGTTTCGGCGGTAGATTACTTTCCGTGTCACGCCCCAAAAAAGGAAGGTTTCCACTACTTCGGAAGCGCTGTCAAAAGCCCGTCAAATATTCGCACTCAGACAAATAAGGAGATCTTGTATTAATTTAGAAAACAAACATAAAACACGTGGTCGTCGAAGCACCTGTAAAAAAAAAGATACACGCGTTGCGAAGGCACGTGCTGCAAAAACATGTGCCGCGTCGCTAAACGAACTGTTCACGTGTCGCTAAAAAGAATACTGCACGTGTCGCTAAAACACGTGTTCTATTTTACTTTTTACACTAAGTCGAGTAGCCCAGGGGGTTTTGGGCGTGCGCGAGTACGTTTCTGGGCTGAAATGATGCCCAGAAATTGTTCTGAATGAAAGGCCCCGAGTATGCGGACCGTGTAACAGCGGCGGAAGGTGGTGCAAACACGGTCCCGGGTACGGCGGCGGGAAGTGGCCAGAACGCGAGCCCCGGGGCCGCGCTTGAGGGCAGATATGCAAGTCGGTCCGCCATGATTTGACTCGCGCGAGGGAAATAACGCACAGCGGAGCCGGACGCTGCGCCGGAAGGGGACGCGCGTGCGGGGGCAAGCACAGCGGCGGAGGGGGGAACCCGAGCGAACCTGGGCCTTCCGCTTTCCCAATGAAAATTCGACTTGGAGAATATTTGGTGTCCGCGCGCCACCCGTCCCGACGGATCGGACCGTTCCATGCCACGTATATTAATTCTTTTTACAACGGAGATATTACATGTTAGACTAGTGGTTAGCCGAGAAAATTAACCCACTAAAACGCACTAAAATCCACTAAGAAAATTGTTGATTGCTCTTCCGCTGCTTGTTGATTGGAAAGTGAAAATACATAAATATAGCAGTAAAAAGCGATTTATTATTCATTATCCCCAGCCATTCCGGTCCATTTTCCACTCCAAAATGTCATTTTTGCCGCGTTTTCGTCTTCTTTCAGCATCGCGCAGGCCCGTGGCGACCGGACCGAGTGCCGCGCCCCAGATGCTTTGCCTGGACTTGCGCGTGCACACCCCGGATGAATCCGAAGGGACTTGGAGCGCACGTGGAAGCTCATGTGGTAACCCCACGGATGAATCCGAAGGGGGAGCCACTGGGAGCTCACGTTCAAGTCCCGCGGATGAACCCAAAAGCACGGGGAGCTCACGTGCAAGTCCCGTCGATGAATCCGAATCCGAATCCGAATCCGAATCCGAAAGCTCGGAGAGCGAGAGCTCACGTGCGAACTCCCCGGACAACACCGCGTCCCTTGCCATTTCAAGAAAGAAGGGGAGCTTCAATTGGGATCGGGAGAAGGGCGGCTTTACCCTGGAATGGGCTAATTTAGCCGAGTTTGACACGTGGCGCCAGATGGAGGAGCTCGCTTGCTCCATCGAGCTTATTGCATCTAGCAGCCGGATGGGGCGGAAGCGTTGGACCCGGTGGCAGCGCTTTGTTTGCGGGCGCGAGGAATCCGGAGGGGGGAGGGCCTACGAAAAAAAACATCCCGAAAGGCGACGCAAGATCGGGAACAGAAAAACTGGCTGCGGTTGCCATATCACTATCAAGGAGTACCCGCACACGTCAACCATTTTGGGATGTTACGTAGCCGGGCACGATCACGAAATTGGGGCCGCCAATATCGCCTACACTCGCTTATCCGGCACTGCCCGGGAGCAAATCAAAAGCATGCTTGCTCAAAAAATTGATCGGAAACAGATTGTGAGTTACATAACAGTTACGCGCTCCCTACTCTAATTGTCGCGATCGCGGCCTTCGGCCGCGTTCGTGACCTCCACGCACACTCCTGGATCACATGACCTTAA
>QFFA01000328.1:3491-23824 GCA_003316565.1 Russula foetens
CCCCCCACCAACCCTGCTTGCGCGCGCAATCTGATCCATGACCTCACTCCACCACCCAACAGGACATTCCCAGACGCGCTCTACAACTGCGTCGTAGCCAACTGCAGCTCGAACGTTCCCTCGGCCGAGAATCTCGCGCAGCAATTCTGCGCGCTGGACAACACCACGCTCTCCTTCGCGTCCACCGCCGCACCGTCCACGTCGGCCCCCTCGTCCACTTTATCCCGCTCGTCCACCTCGCAATCATCCTCGACACCGTCCAATGCCGCAACCGCAGGGCCGTGGATGGCCGATACACGCGCGTGGACCGGCATGGCTCTCGCCGCATGCGGCGCCGTGTTTGGTGCGGCACTCTTATAGCCCTGCCAACGCGGCAGTTTCCTTGGGAGATGGGGGAATAGTTTCTTCCCCCCCCGCCTCGGTTTTGCTATGCGATCACACAGGACAGTGGGATACGCCTATTTGGATTAATCGGACAGCAGGTTGTTGTAGATTGCTATTGAACTATTGAACGTTTTGAACTCTGGCCCGCCCGAGCACGCGGCCATACAATATTAATACTACGGACTACTATCATTAAAAGCGTAATCCGGTCGAGTTTCCACGTTTAGAGCCGTCCATCGTCGTAAACACTTTCCCATAGTTTTTTCTTGTTGCATCATTCGACAAAGAATATACCCTAGCAACGAGGGACTGGCTGACTGGTGACAATAACGGGGAGTGCAGTGCATTGACGTCATTGTTTTTTGACCACCTTGGAGACTTTGCTTTCCAGGGTTGACCTGAGATTATTGGGCTAAAAGATAAAAAAAAAAAAAGATCAAAGGCGAGGCGGAAAAGGAGTGTGCAAGGGGTTTCCCATCATGATACACATAGGCCAGGGCACCATAACAAGTCAAGTCAAGAAAAGGCAGACAACTTTAGACGCCCCAGGCTAACGTTCGATGGATGACACATACTGTAACGCCATGCGCGACGCGAAGGGATCAGAATTGATACAAGTGGCGTACAAAGAGACAAAAGCTTAAAAAAAACCCCCGGGTGACGAAATCTCAGTACATGCCAGTGCCAGATGGGAGCGAGGGGGAGAAAAAAAAAACGGGGAAAAAGGGGAAGGGAAAAAAGGAACGCACATATTTTACAAGTACTTTGTTTGAAAAACATCGTCAGATCCCCTTCCCCCCCTCCAACCCCAACCACCCACCCAAAACACAACACTGTAGCCAATCACGTCTCTCCGCCGTCTATGTTCTCCTTCCCCGTCGATCTTGTAGCAGTTGCTGCCTGCGAGCACACCAAAGGCTCGCTACCGAGTCCGGCACTTCCAACACTCGCCGTCGTCGTCGACTTGTCATCATCTTCGGCCGCTTCCCCATCGCCAACCCGCGGACGCTTTCCCGCAGCAACGCTCGACAGCGCGGCCTCCTCCGACCCGCGCTTCGAAATCCGCGCGGCTGCCGCTTCGGCCGCTGTCAACGGAGAGTATTCCCCATCCACTCGTGTCCGCTTCGGAGGGGTCTTCGAAGCGCCGTTCTCCGTCTCCGCGTGGGCGCGAGGGTCTTGCGCTCCATGCTCGTAATCGCGCTTCCGAGATGCGAGAGCGACGTCCGCGTCCGTGCCTTCGCCATACGTTACTTGGTCCCCGTCCGAGTCGTCCGAATACGTAATTTCCTCGTCGTCATCCTCTTCCTCCTCTTCCTCTTCGTACACGGCTTCTTCTAGACGAATGGTATTCGCTGATGCGATTCGCTGTTGCCCGCGTTGGGGATATGTAGCTGGCTGCGAAGGCACGACATAGTTAGTGTCCGTGGAGCGAATTACATCGCCAACATCACGATGGAGCATGGCACGCTCGCAGATTTTGCAACTGCAGGCAAACAGCGGGGCGTACGATTCGCGCCAAACCTGACGGTCGTGTTAGTAACTTTCCCCGTTGGAGCTCCTGAAATTACGTACATCTATGAATGCTTTGAGGGAGTAGGTGGGCATCTCTTGCAGTGTAGTTGGAACATACGGTATATCGCGGAGGAGATTGGATGGCTCAGGAGGACCTAATCCAGTGAAAATGTTCATCCGAGGGACCTCCTCACGGGGTGAATCCGCATCCGCGTCTTTCTCCCTTTTGTCGTCACTTGGGGGTGGAGACGGCGTCGTTTGCAACGTCGCGGTGCTCAAAACCGGGCTGGTCGTGTGCGAAGCATCCGATTTAGAGCTCGAACACGTATCATCTAGCGGAGTACCAGGATCTTGGTCGTTTTCATGCACAGGAGGTCGACGGAGGTCCTTGCTCCATGCCCATGCCTGTTGAAGGCCACGTAGCACATCGTCGACTTCCATGGTTGCAACAGTCTTCATTGCTTCAGCGCGACCTTGGAACATGACCCTCTTGATGATATTTTGCATCGCAGGGAGGAGTATTTTTCGCAGCTGACGCTCAAAGACATGGTAAAGTTGATCGGCGAGATTATACGTCGGGGCGACGGGTACGCGGAGAGTCGAAGGGACAGGGTGCACCTGCACTTCAGAGAACGGAAGGGCCCATGGCACCGGGTGTTCCGCAGATGGTATGTGTCGTGGTCGACACCCGTACCAGTCGTCCGCCGGCGAGAGCCAGAATCCGTCGAGGATGCGCATGCGCGCCCAATCCGACTGTGCCATGTCGCGCACGCTGTGCAGCTCCTCGGCCATGGCGAGCGTTTCGTAATCATCTGGGTCGATGTCCCCGGCGGTAGCATCGTCGTCAGCATTTTCGTAGACATAACCATTGCTCCGCATATCGAGCCTTTGCTGGGCAAGCGCGTGCTCCATGTGCATCCTGACGCGAGTGAACCGATTTAACCAGTGCTTTTCTCGTGCGACCTGGAGGATCTCGCCGATGGTGCCTTCGCCAGCTTCGAGGAAAGCGTCGATGCTCTGCCGTACCTCCCAATCGAGCGAGGACCAGTGCGAGGATCCGCCGGAAATGGCTTCGCGATCGGGTGCGGAAATGTTCATGCGGCGCTGTAGCCATTCAAAGCGACAGCTTCGACATGTCGCAGCAACGGTGGGCCAGGTCTCGAAGTCTTCGTTCTCGATGCAACCAACCGCAGCGACTTCGGGCGTGAAGAGGTCGGAACGTGGAGGAGCCTCGCGGAGACATAATCCGCAGTACGTGCTCTTCCGGTGTTCGCGGCAAGTGAGGATGGTGTTCATCAGTGGGACGGTCACGGCGCGTTTTGCCGCCGCAAGGCCCACGTTGCTCCCAGGATGGTTGATCCTGCAGACGTAACAGGAACATTGAATGATTAGGCGAAACTGATAATATGGGGAGACACGCTGAGGAGAAGACGTATTGTCGTTCTGCTGGGCGACGGTGTGCTGGGCGAGTGTGTCAAGGGGGTCGATTGCGCAACATGCGCGGGACCAAAATCGATCCCATTCGACTGAAGACAAAGATCAGGGTGGTAGCACGCGCTAAGACGCGATTGTGGCTCACGCGCAGAACCCCAAGATGGACACATTGTCATCAACTTTTCGAGGGCAAACGCGTCGCGAAAGGTGGTATACACAACACGGTGTTGCCAGTGTTCGCGAAGGTCCCATGTGGACGGACAGTAGGTAGAATTAGACACGTCTAGGATATAGTATGTGGCGATGAGCCTGGGAAGGGTGTGGTTGGATGAGTCGGGAGTGGAGATAAGGGTGAGCGAAGGAACCTTATTATTTCTGGAGGCAATTGGGACCAAGGCTTTACGCCTGTTGAGGATTTGCCCTTATTTGAAGGGAGATGGGACTTTGTCGTATTGAGCATTTGAGCATTGATTGTGTTGTGCACTGTCACGGAAGAGCGCGGCGGCGTATGGGTCACGGCCCTCGGTAAACCCAGTGACGCCCTTCGACCTCGCCACAACTGCAGTGGCACACTTATCTCCGCTTATGTCGCCGTTTAAAAATTCAGCCACTTCTGCACACAACACAAAACAGACAGATACTCTTTATATACAGTATACAGTGTACACGTGGTTCTCCTTGTGGGGGTAGGACGGTTGGCCAAGCGATCCCACCAAGGCAACCCTCCAAATCTCTCGGTCGCTATCTCCATCTGGGGAGGGGAGGAGGATTGCGTGAGCCTCGGAACCATCTCAAAAATAAAAATAAAAAATAAAAAAATACTCGTCGAGACGTACCTTAAACTGTGGTCATGTAGATCCTGTATGGGGTACTGCGTAAGAACGCTCGTAGCCATCGGATGTCTGCCTCTCGGTTGATCTCTATTACCCTTCCCTCCACGCTCGCTACAGGTTCGTTCCACAAAATGCGTCCCCGCTCTTGTAGCGTCGATAGCACCTGCAGTAACCACGTCGGCGGCACACCGTCTTTTTTCCCGCTCAGAGCGGCATTCCCGACTTCTTCGAACTCGCTCTGGCACAGGCCCCCGACGTATGCCCCAATTTTGCAGTAGCCCAACAGTTGTGAGGGACCTCCGCGAGGGTTGCTTGTGCTGCTTGGCTGGGCAGGCACAACCGGCGCGTGCGCCTCTCGGTTTGTTGAACTGGCGCTCCCGTGACGGGACGTTGGCCTCGAAGGTAATTTTGGCGTCGGTAGTCGTATCACGGCGCCCTGTGCGTCGATATAGATGAGCGCCCATTGATATTTTCCTTCCTGATGCAAAGAGTGTGTCTCGATATAAAGAGCGTCGCAGTCGAACTTGAAGGACTGTGTGCCTACTGTTCCCTATTATCGTCATTTCCATGGACGATGAGGATCAACTTTGGGCCAGACGGAGGAAAGGATGACAAGGACTGGACTCACCATGACACGGAGGATGATCGAAAGCTAGGAAGGAGAAACAAAAAAAAAAAAGTCGGAGCTAAGAGGGAGAGGGACGACAGAGAACTCGGGGATGATATGGGAGGAGAGAGGAAAGGAGAGAGAATGAGGCGTATCGCGAGTGAGTGAGTGAGCGAACGCGGGATCGCTTCGCGGACTCGGATTGGCGATGGATGATGGGTATGGTAAACTAAATCTGTCGATTTCACCCTTCCCGAAGTCACACACGCCCAAGTCAACGACGAGAAAGGTCCTGCAGGCTGTGGAGCAGAATTTTGATTTATGAAGATGATTTCTCTCCTGACACACCCATTTCACACCAGTCGGGCACGAGGCTTGACCCAGGTACTCTACTTTTAATTAACCAGCGTCCACAGGGACACACATGGCGTGGCTTGGGTCAGACAACTACCCCTGTCAATGTTCCGAACTTTCCCCCCTTGGTCAACCCTCCCTCAGGCCAGGTGACGTCAAAAAACGGGCGAGCAAGTGTCCAGTTGTGATCGAATTGAGCGACTTGTGCGTGGCCCTGTACTGTTGGCACAAGGTCAAACAAGATCCGAACCCAAACCCCGGATCACTACCGTACTACTGTACTACAGTACACTACCGCAACTCCACAATCCTGTCTGCATGCATGCAAGTCGGGATCATATCCTCGGGGTTGCCTCGGATGAGAAGCGGAAGCAAAGCCTGTTTTTTATTTACCAACCCAGGAGACTTGCCAAGCCAGCCCAAAGCCGTTCAGTTGTTATTAATACTTATACCTGTACCCTCTCCATCTCATCCAACCATGTCCGACAATGTCCGATATCCCACCTCTCACATCAGAGGGTCGGTCGTAGTCATAACTACAATAACACCCACCACCCCAGAATGTCCTCATTCCCTTTCGGCTCGTGCCGGGATACGGCCATTCTTGTCCGCGTGCGACAAAGCCATGTTCCGACCTATCGCAATCCCCTCATGGCCGTTGGTACTTTACGCCCACTTGGTTTGTCTCGGTACGACATCATTCAAAACACGCCACTGAGCTTAATGCGTAACGCAAATTAAAATGCCACCCCCTTGGGCACCGAGCCACAAACACTATTAAAATTGTACCAGCAGAGAAAAAAAAAAACGAGTGGATCATGCGGGACCTCTTTTGACGTAACTGTCCTGTACATCTCCCTCCGCTTCTGGACGGTCCCGTCTCAATTCCGACCCGACGCCGCAAAGGCGGTTGCGCCCGGACTGCGCCCGTCCGTTCTCTCCGCACCTCCCCGCAGTGTCGATTAAAGGCCTTCGAAAAATTTCGCTGCTGCCGCATATTACCTCTATCGTCGTATCTACACTGGGGACCGATCGTGCATTCGCTTCTTTTATGTAATCGCTGAGCTGAGCTGAGACCATGGGGATTTATTGGCTTTGCTCCTTCCAGCCAGCAGTTTGTTTAAATTTCCCTCCGCCGTCGCTGGTTTCATCTCCACCGCGCCCTGTCTCAGCTTTTTACCACCACTTTACATCTGCATCGCGTATCATTCGCCGTCACATACTCCTCTTGGCTTGACGCGCGTCAAGTCGTGGACTGGCTGGGCCATCGCCGACCTTCCAGGTACCGACAACGTCCGACATCGCGGCCCTTCTATGCGCAGCTTAATTAGGTGTCTATGAGTTTTCGCTTCATCCAATTTAAACCCCTCTCGTGAACGACCGCGGGCCAGGTCAACTCTACTGCTTCCATTTGCCCCGGGCCCTCTCAGCTAGCCCAGGTTATTCGGCGATTGTCGTCCTTCTCTTCCCCCGCGGTTCTAACCTAACTCGTCGGTGGGACGACCGGCCCATCTGCTTCTCCGCATAGTACGTCACCGATTGTCAAAATGGCACATATGTTCACAGCGCGTGGAAGCAACTGCTATGTTCTCTCCCCGTGTGCGGACCCTGTTCGACGTCTGGTTTTCCTTTCACATCATTGGCGGACACTTCCTGGTCCCGGTCCTCATCGTCACATTTCTGTTCAGCAAGGCGAGGCGCGATGCAACTCTGATCAACTTTGGCATCACCCTTTCGTTGTCCAGCATCTTTAACTGTTTCCTGTCAGCCCCCCTTCTCTTCTTCTTCCACCTTAACTCATCGCTCACGCGCCTGTTTCAAAGACTCTATGCACATGAATACCTTGGTCCCGAACCAAACAAAAGATTGTGTATTATTCAGGCCGCAGCGTTTGGCGCATCCGCCCCCATGTCCGTCCTTTCCCATCCCATCGTAGCCCATTCTCCTCTCAACGGGTTTGCGTCCTCAGGTGGTCGGTCGCTGCCTTGACCCTAGTATTACAAATAAGATCAAGAGTGGAACTAAAAGCCGTTCGGTGGCTGACATTCGTATGCCCCTCCCATTTCTGTATCTTATCACGAAACCTGATCGACGATGGGCCAGATGCTCGTAGCTCCGTACATCTCCTTTATCATCTTCCTAGTGGTGATTTTGGTGGTACGTCCTACATTCGCCAACGGTGCCCGCCCATTAATATCCATCCGCCAAGTAGGCGGGTTCGAGACGGCCGGATACAGTAACTCGCGCTCGCCGCACGTTCTATTGTTCCATCGAATCGCGAGCCATGTACGCCACTTCCTGTGACACGGGGATTACCACTTACCTGAAACCGCGCAGATCTTTGGTCACCATTTGCTTCACATCCGGAATTGCACTCGTTGCCATCAGTTTTGCCGGTATGTCATGATTTGATCATGTTCGCTCTGCTGCCCCTCGCCTAATACAGCATTTGCTTTTATGACTTTCCGCAGCGATGATGAGTTACCAACTATACAACTTCCTGAGCATGGTCCGCCGGGCTCGACGACCACAAATTCGCGTCATCCCGCTCGCCACCAGGCTCGTCATATTCACCTTGTACCTCTTCTGTTCCATCGTGTGAGTTTTCTCTTGTCCATCATATGGCCTAGTTCACACCCTAACGACGCCTTTCAGGACGAGTCTTTGGTCCATTAAAGATCGCCATACATTCATACGGGACATCTACACCTCTACCTGTGCGTATCAAAATTAGTAATCATGATCACTCATCCACACCGGCAAGGCCGCGTGGGATGTGCGTCCAACCCGCCCTTCGCTCGCTAACTTTGCCCTCTGCATACAATACAGTTAGCGTCGCGTATTTTCTCGTTTTCGGCACCCAACGTGACATCTTCAGGGTGTGGTGCTTCTGGCGCAAGGACCACATGGATTCAAATTTTGGGACAATCGACAAGGAAACCGAAACCGCGGAGAACGACATCGTCACGTCGCCCACCGGTCCTTCTTCGTCCGAATGCGCCATGGCGACGCTCACCGAGCTTGGCGGCACGCACGAATTGCTCCCCACCTACTCGCCCTTGTGCACCCCTCACACCGACACCCACTACTCGCCAAGAAACATCAACATCGTCCTCCAGCAGACACGGACAGAGGCGGCTCCATGAGCTCGATCTACACACACCCACACACATCCAGACAAACCTACTACTGTACAGTCATCTCCCAACTCGCTCGGGTCCTCCCCCTGGGTTTTCGTTTTCGAGGCACACATCCCATCCATCGGCCGAGCTCTCTTCATAGCTCGGTCCACACCCACCCAACCCAACCCACATGCAGTTCAGCTCCGACTCGCACGAGCTCTCCTTGGGTTTTCGCATGCGGAGCGTGCATCCCATCATCCTGTCGATTGAATCCGCGGGTCTCATTTTGTTTTTGTTTTTTTCTATTGTCTAATCGACGCATTATAACGTTCATTTCCTTACACATGCATACGTGCATACCTGACACTCTTTTTCTCCCCTGGCAAGGTTAGCTAGAGTACAATTAGGGGCATTATTCACGTTTGAAATGGCTTTGGGGTTACATCGATCCGTTTCCATCGCGCTTAGCATAAAATCGTGTACAATTTATGGGGATATAATAGATCTGCATCGAACAGAAAAGCCCATATAGAAAACGCCAGATAACGCCAGACAGGGACACCTTGTGTCCCATCTTGAGATCTCTCTGAAAGAGCGGTGATGCAGCAAATAATATTAGGTGTGTTTATCTAGGTATTAAACCCGCCAACCGCGGTTGGCTCCCAATGATCCTCATCCGCGGCCGTCTATGTTACCGATTTCCCCACACTATTGTAAGTACTGCACTGTCAGGTTTTGCCCTCCGCGCCAGGTTCATCGCCCGGCGTCGGAGGTGGGGGAGGGCCACCGCCAAGCGTCGCCGTCAAACTCGACCACAGCGGACCACTCATGGCGTTCGCCTGAGCCTGCCGGTCCGCCTCGATCAGGGCGTCAAACTCGGCCTTGTGCTCTCGGATGTACTTCTGCTCTTCCCTGTAGAAGGCTTGTGCCTCGCGACGCTTGGCCTCGAGGTAGGTCAAGGGCAGCGGGGCCGAGTGCTAGGGGTTCAGGGGAGGGTGAGTACGGTACGCGAGTTTGGATGGAGTAGGGGAATGGGTCAGCGTGCTCACCTTCTCTTGGTTTCCGGAGAAGAGCGAGCTGACGGTAAAGCCGCCGCTACTCAGACCCTTGATAACGAGTTAGCTGCATGCATAATGAAAGGCGCGCTTGGCTGCACCTTGCCACCTCCTCGTGCCTTCCATTCATCGATAAACTGGCGCTTGTGCTCGGCTTCCTTCTTGGCGTATTCGATCGGGATGTCCTTGCCCTCGTACGCCTTGAGGATTGCACGGATATCAGGAGGTTTGTAAATACCGATGGCTGCCAATTTCCTGTCAGCCTAGAACGGAAAGGTGGTACAGCGGAACCTCACATTCGAGGAACGGTATGAGCTCGATAAGCCCCTTATCACCAGGTTCACCTTTCCAGGGCTGCAGCACAATGGCGTTTTCCGGGTTGGACGCCACATGTTCAGGATGCGTGTCAAGCTATATGCGTACATGACATCAGGTCAGTAGTTTAAGGGGGAATAGCGTGATTGCCTACTATGATAACGCGATCGAGTGGCCTATTGAGATATGATAGATCCTTTACAGGACCACTCTCGGAGCTGCGCGTAGACTCGCGGAAGAGCTTGTACATGATAAAGAAGTTGTATGGATCCAGCTTTTCAAGGATCGGCATCGCAGTCTACAGAATCATTCTATGAGCAAGATAGTATTCAGAAACAAGCGAGGACCGTACGTAGTGGTGTTGCGTCGTGAAGATGACAATCTCATAGAACTGTGAGAGATAGGCAAGGAAATAGTCAACCCCAGGGCGTTTTGCTGTGCGCCAACCATATTGGCGCTGTAAGTGGTGGTTAGCTCAACTTCAAAAGGAGAATGGGGTAGAAGAGAGGGAAAGAATGCCGGGCTACTCACGTCCCAAGTACTTGTTACCAATAAATCGTCGATAGACAGTAACAGCGTGTAGGGTTTTTGGTGAGGGGGTGGGAGCATGGGCGGTAGAAGTTCTTGCCAAATTGGTTTCGAGAAGTACTAGATAGAAAGCGCGGTCAACAATGAGGGTATAACGCGTCATCAATGACAATAGGACCGTACGTCGAACATTGATGAGAACCGGCTGGTCGTACGACCCCATCGTGAATCAGGCACAACTTCACCCCGCTAAGGAAAAAAAAAAGAAAGTAAAATAAGAACGTCAATCTACGAGAGGTGCCACGGTAGTGAAAAGGGGGCGCGCACGCACCGATCTTCTCGACACGAGTTCGTCCTCCGTCCACTGCCGTCCGAGGTAGATACCACCGCCGACCAACCCGAGAGCGAAAAGGCCAAAGCTGACGCGACCGAGCTGTCGACGACGGCGCTCTATGCTGGACAAACTGTCCTTGGAAGATTTTGCGCCCGTGCGTTCGCGTTCCGTGCCCGGTTCCGGCGGCGCAAAGTCGAGCGAGAGCGTCGTCGACGAGGGGGGAACGGGAGTCCCGAGAACGTCCGACTCGGACGACTTTGGGGTATCTCCTGGAGCGGAAGGAGCGGAAGGAGGGGGTGCGTCGGCGTGGGTGTGGTCGTGGTCTTCGGACGTGGGGGATCGAGGAGTTGAGTCCGAGGCAGCCTGTGCTGCATTTTTTGGAGGGATTGACCGAGAATTCACTGAGAATGCGCGGGCCAGATAGGCTGAAGGCGCAGCCGTGGCTAGGCGACGAGCTGTACGGGAGAGGATAGCAGTATGCATGAACTGAGGGCAGCGGACGTCAGTCTACGTGAAGACTTTTGACGGCCAAAAGCGCCGTTCGCCGACCACTGCTGTCATGCCGGTTCCTCTCCGGGCCGAGACAGACGTACTGCCAGCTCTGCGTTCTTCACTTCATGCGAAGTTAATGGCCTCAGGTCTCACTGGCAGGTCGGACCCTCCGTACTTTGATGCCGCTAGAGTTTTGGTCGACATGGGTACCGTTACATCCTTATCCAACAGGCGTACTATCACTACAGTAGTCCATATATCTATCGTACATCCACAAAACCTAATTCCACAACTGCATTTGCGTGTCGTCATCCACCTAGAAAGTACAGGGCCGGGAACAGATAGACTGATGTCGAAGCAGGCCATCCTTTGAATGGATGGGTAGGTTTTCTTTCGCCAATTTCTTCTTGCCTACCACTTTCTCCCGAAGAATTATTTGTAACGTGTCATACTTGGCCTGGGACGGTCTCAGACTGAAGGTCCTGCCAGGTCAAACCTGGACCCTTGAAAGGTTTCTTCCTTCTTCCATTCGAGGGTCGTGCTAGACCATTATCTGAAGGGACATTCGCCGGCGGCGGGGTCGATGGCGGCGGGCTTGGTCGCCGCGGGGTCGGTGACCGCGACCGCGGTTGCCAGTCATCAATCGGATATGTCCGACAGATTTTCTCTTCCTTTGTTTTCGCAGTGGTCCCAGCCTTTAGTCGCAGTATCTCATCAATGATTTCGTCTCTTTTACAGGCCAGATTGAACCCGGACTCACCAAATATTCACTTGCATGACTCCCGCGTCCATCAGCCTCCTCAGGTACTAGTGGGGGGGCTACTGCTTCCTTCTCTGCACAATTGTAACTGCTCCCTTCGGCACTGAGACCGGCCAAAGCCTGCTTCTGAGGCTCCTTCTCAGCGACATCTTTTCCCAAGTCAACTAGAGAGTCGTCATCACTTGCTTCATGCTGGCGGGCGAACATCCTATCTTGTGCAGCTTTAATTCGGCGTGATGAGACCAGGACTTTGGCCGTGTAGGCCGGAAGCTTGTGGTCACGGACTTCCTCCCGCACGGTAGCCACAACAACGACGTCTTCGATGCTCATCTGACGCGCCTCCTCAAGGTTAAGAGGCAGTTTCCTCTCGCACAGTGCAGACAGCGCAGGAAGAATCCAATCGTCCACGTCGTACTTGCGCGCGAGGAGCAGTCGTTCGCATGCATTCGGAGGCTCGATCGACTTCAAAGCCAGCTTGCGCAGCGAGTTAAACCCCCAAAGCGAGGACAGGTGAAGGACGGATCTCCACTCCTCATATGAGAGGTCGTGTTCGTCGAAATTTCTAGTTAAGAGTATAAGACTGGGCGACAGGGTAAAGGGTTCACGCATTCAGGAACTTACCTGGGATATATGACAGAGAGAAAGGCTTCGAAATCCTCGCGTTCGACGTCGTCCAACGATATGATAGTGTGCAGAGATTCGTGATCGCGTACGCCAAGACGGGTAAGTTTGGAATTGAAGTAAGTAGAGTCGCGAGAAAAAAAGTATCGATGAACACAATAAAGCGTGCCATCGACCTGGAGCATTCTTATTGAGACAGACACATACAGTACCGCAAGATGTTACACACCAAAAACGTGATATTCCCATCCTCGAAAAAATATGTGTCATGTTGCAGATACGAACTCTCAGTCGACGAGTTGGTGTCTTCGGGTGGACTCGTAGACTTGGCGCCAAACTCGATAGGTTGCGTAGTAGCAGTTCCGAGAGCCGTCGTGTGCCGATCTGAGACGATGGAGTGGATGGAAGTAATTGAGACAGGACTCGCACTGGATAGCGGCGCTGCCGAGAAATGGGGTTGGCTACCCTTCAAAGATACGATACGACGTGCCATCGATTGGGGTGTGTGGGATGATGACCATCATCAATCCAGCCCTTTATATGTACACCCACAAGAAATGACGTTGTGTATGATATGCGGAGGATCGAGACACCGCCCAGGCCTCAACGTTATGTCGAACTAATACGCACCTTACGTGACCACTGCTCGTTGACACGTGACGACGGACAGTTCTGCTCATTCACCGACCACCGATATACCAGTATTCACATATTCACCCCCAATAGTCACGGCTATTACTCAACTCCAATGTGTTAAAGCACCTCCAATTCACTAGTCGATAGCTAGGTTCGAATGGAAATCTTTGGGAGTGTCAGGAAAATCTCGACGTCATTGCGAGTGGCTTTTTACGTCTTAGGTGCCAGTGAGGACGTCTTATGATGGCATTTCTCATATTTTTATTGCATCTTAGGACAAAACAAAAACGTTCCTCGAATTCTTTCGATGTAGTAAGACGCCGATGACGCTTTTGCCTTAACTGCCTTAACTCTTTGCCAAGGCGCCCAGGGTTGAAGACTGGGCCCTCGGGTCGAACTTGAACCCCCAGTACTTTGAAAGTACAAAATATTGAAATTTGGTCGGCGTGTCGCAGACGTACCATTGCTAAATCCTACGTATATCGTACACCTCAACCTGGGTGCTGCACTGGCCGCGCCATGTTATTCGCCCAGAAAAAGTACCTTCATTATCTTGAACGAGATTACTTCGAGAATGGCCAAGAAGAGTTCGAGATGGAGTTACCGAACATCGAGGGAGGCACTGGCAATTCATTTAGTAGATGGATGGGCTTTTTCCCGCCATCTTCTTGCATGCCATTTCCTCCCAAAGTGATATCGGTAGCACGTTGCGCGTCGTACGGAGCCTCCTCAGACGCAATATTCAGAGCTGCCAGGATTTCTCTCATCGCTGTGTTCAACCCCAAATCTGACGAGTTTGACGGCCCCTCCTCTTCCTTCTTTTTAGATTTCACGGGCCATGGAGCGGTAGAGACTGGTGTTGCTGGTATCGTTGGACAATTCCCGCGTTTCTTCATTTTGGTTTTAACCGGGAATACCCACGGGTCCCACTCGTCCCCTAATTCGGCATTCGGGGTCGGTGGTTGATCGTAGTATGTCGGACAGACTTTCTCTTCCTTTGTTTCCGCAGTGGTCCCGGGCCACGCCTTTGGTCAGAGTGTCTCAGGAATAATTTCGTCCCAGGACCAGATCACACCTGGACTCACCAAAATTTCACATTTATCACACCCGTGCACATAGCCTGAGACCGTTTTGTGTGGGGTGGCTACTTCCTTCTCTGTACGATCGCGACCATTCCCTTCGACGCTTGAACTGGTCACAACCTGCCAGTGCTTTGGGGGCTGCTTCTCAGCAGCATTCTCCTCCGGGTCAACTAGAGAGTCGTCGTCGCTTTCTTCTTGGAGGAGCAGCATCCTATTTTGTGCAGCTTTAATCCGGCGTGAGATCCCAACCGTGTTGACCGGAAGTTTGTTGTCACGAATTTCTTCCCGCACGGTGGCTATGAGCACGACGTCCTCAATGTCCATCTGACGGGCCTCCTCGAGTCTAAGAGGCAGTCTCCTCTCGCACAACGCAGACAGCGCAGGAAGGACCCAATCGTCTATGTTGTACCTGCGCGCGAGGATCAATCGCTCGCATGCATTCGGAGGATCCATCGACTTCAAGGCCAGCTTGCGTAGCGACGTAAACCCCCAGACAGAGGACAGATGAAGAACGGATATCCATTGCTCATATGAGAGGTCGTGTTCATCAAAGTTTCTAATCAAGAGTGTAAATGATCGAGCGACAGGGCAAAGGGCTTACGAACTCACTTGGGATATATGACAGAGAGAAGTGCCTCGAAATCATTGCGTCCGATGTCGTCCAACGAAATGATAGTACACAGATGTTCATGATCGCGAGCGCCGAGTTTCGTAAATTTGTAATTGAAGTAAGCAGAGTCGCGAGAAAAGAAGTATCGATGGACACAATAAAGTGTGCCATCAACCTGTAGTATTTTTTTTATCAAACCAGACACATACAATAAATACTGGGAAGAGTCACGCACCAGGAATGTGATATTCCCATCATCGAAAAAGAATGTGTCGTGCCGCAGATACGAATCGTCAGTCGACGAGTTGGGACCTTCTTCGAATAGACTCGTGGGCTTGGCGCCAAGCACAATAGGTTGCCTAGCAGGGGGTCTGGGGGTCATCGTGTACTGATCCGAGACGATAGAATAGATGGACGCTGCTGAGAACTGGGGTTGGCTACCCTTCAAAGAGACGATACGGCGTGCCATCAATCGCGGTATGTGATCGTTATCATTATCAATGTTGCCTCTTATAGGTATTCGCCGCCTGCGGCCGCGCGATACCACGCATTTATTCACGGTTTTGGGGTGAGTAGTACAAATATACATTCTCCATGCGAAGCTCGACATGGCTGGTGAAGACCGACAGTTGAACCCCAAATCCATGCCAGCACAGAGACAACAAACGAAGAATCGAATGCGAGTCCAGCTGCAGAGTAAATAAAGCAAATCCACGACATTCCACCCCCGCAATCTCCCTTCGTTCTCGATAGCGCTTTTCCTTCGTGAGACATCCTCGAAAGCTTGAGGGCGAGTTGGCAAGTATTCAGGAAGTTGGCGCAACGGTGGCCATGTATCGAGCAGTAAACCGCCGCCAGGATATCGGAGCAGCACGGAGCGAAGGTTGTTGTTCTGGCGTCGAATCGGGTTGGGGGTTTGCCGAAGGTTTTGCGTCCTCATCGGTGCGTCCCTGTCCCGCGGTCTGCTCCTGCGCCTCTGGCTCCTCCGTAAGGGTGCCAACAATGCCCGCCCCTTCGCTTGAGTCGGCCTCAGACTTGACCTTGTCGGCATCGGTGTCGTCACTTGGTTCACTTGAACTCTCTGTCTTCCTCGGGCCCTTCTCCAAGGAGGGATCTGCTTCCACACGGACACCTGGGTTGGTCTCTGTGGTGGCCGTCTGAACCTGTTGTTCAACTTCCTGTTTGTTGTCCTCTCCCACCGCGCTAACGGAGTCTCCAGCCTTCATTAACAATCCCCTATCAATCACTTGCATCCCATTTATAAGACCGCACTTGGACTCACCGATTGTTCATCACCCTCACGTTTGTCATTTTCGTCGGATGGGGCGGTCGCCGCCGTCTTTGAACCACCGTCACTACCCCCTTCCAGCCCCGGGCCGGCCACATCAATTTCAGTCGAGTCGGGTTCCTTTTCAACGACCTTGTTTTTTGAGCTAGTTGGAGGGATGTCGTCACCTGCAGCAGCATGAGCGATGCGAGCTTGCGTGGTTTCTATTAGGAGTGGGACTTCGGCCCGGGATCCATGATTACAAATATCCTCCCGAACGGTAGCCACGAGCACGACGTCCTCGATGCTCATTTGACGGGCCTCCACAAGGCTGATAGGGACTGTCCTTTGGCACAATGCCGACAAGGCAGGGAGGACCCAATTTTCAACGCCGTAGGTGCGCGCCAGGAGGAGTTGATCGCACGCAGTTGGGGGTTTAACCGACCTCAAGGCGAGCTTACGAAGTGAGGCGAAGCCCCAACGCGAGGACAGGTGGAGAACGGATCTCCACTGCTCATACGAGAGGTTGTGTTCGTGAAAACTTCTGTCAGGGGTTGTTCACACAAGGCGACGGGGCAAAGGGTTTGCGAAGCGAACTTACTCGGGATATATGACAGAGAGGAAAGCCTCAAAGTCCTTTCGTTCGACTTCACCCAAGGATACGACGGTGCGCAGGGGTTCGTGATCACGAACGCCAAGCTGGGTAAACTTGGTGGAAAAATAGCCCGAGTCGCGAGCGAAGAAGTATCGGTGAACGCAAAACAGCGTGCCATCAACCTGTAACCATTGTCAGCCGGTCGGTCGGTCGGTAGCGCACCATAAAGCATTTTACGAACCAAAAATGTGATGTTTCCATCCTTGAAGAAATATGTATCGTGCTGCGGGAACGAGCCGTCGGCCGTCGGGCTGGCGGCAGCCGAAATTCCAGCGAGACCCGCAGCGTCTGCTTCGAGCCCGTCGGCTTGTGTCACAGGGACTTCGGTGGTAGCTTGAGACATCGTTGGGGGATTTTGCGGGACAGATATAGAGTCGATAGCGACGACGGAGACGGCACTCACACCAGATACTGGCGGGGATGGTGATACACGGGATTCGCTGCCTCTCCAGGAGACTATCCGAGGTGCCATCAGGAAATATAGATGTGATTCTGATCAATGGGGTCCTATATATGAACGTGCACACGCCGGCTGCACCTCATATCCACAAGGTCTCGATCCTTCAAAGCTTCAAATGTCAAATCAGCAAGGCGGAAATCACGCGCCCGAGATTACGGCCAGAGGTATTGAAGCTTGCCCCATCCCCATGGATTCTTGGTATCTATGTGGGGGTCTCATCCATCAACCATCAACCATTATGGATGCCAGTGAGTAGATATTGAAGCGAGTCATGTGAGAATCGTTAGTGGACAAGTCAGACAGACAGAAAAATCTCATGACGGAGCCAGCGCCAAGGTGGTGCTTACAAATCAAGCACGGCGACCTCGTGGCATGCGGAAATGGCGTGCCTACTGGCAGGCAAAGACTCAACACATCACACGATCTCAAGGTTCGAAGCCTCGTTGATCAAAGCTCCAGCCAAATTAGACAGTTTGAACCGGCGATGGGACCACCACGCAACCTCATGGCGTGCAGCAGGCGGAGGCGGCTACTAGTCCTAGTGGGAATTTGCTAACACTGACATTCTAACCAAAGTTTGCGATCTAAAACCTTCGGTGAGTGAACTATGCCAACAGTGGTCAGATCTGCATTGACGCTGTACCTTCATTCTCTAGGCCAGGCTAATTTCCAACATGACGCTACAACTCCTGGGGGAGTAGCTGGAACTAGTACTCCATTTGCGCTTTCAGAGCTAGGGTTGTAGACTTCTGGTAAGCGCTTGAAATTGGGCGTGCCCTCTAAAGGGGATAAACTTTTTCCATGGGTGAGCTGTCCAATTCACACGACACAACCAACACCCGCCAATCGCGGCTGTCCGCGAGGTGGGTTGCCGCTGGTCGACATGCATGATACAGCACTGTGTCTGTGAGTTAGGTGAGCACTATTGCGTCGTTTAAGTATAGTCAGGTTTGAGAGCACTGTCTACTAGTATGAGAATTAAATGTGAACGAGCATAAGATCAAGACGTGAGCCTTATCATACGCGTTAAAGTACATTCGATTCCACGAACGGAACAGCTAGTACCGAATGACCGAACGAACACCAATCCATCAACGTAGCGACGACGTACATCGATGCACCAACTCTCAATACTCGGAGTCAATACAGTGACCAGCAATACACCTTCAATTACCTGATACCATTGTCCTTCTCCAACAATACAACACCAGCGCGTCATTACCATCCGAGTCCTTCGCTCGAGCTTGTCGGCGTTGTCGCCCCTGTCATTCCCTCTGCAGTCATTGGCCTTCGTGATGGTCGAAGCCCACCCCGGCTCCCCTGCTCATTTGCTAGGCCCACCTCCTAGCGCCGGTTCAAAGTCTTTGGTAAACTTCGAGGACCATCCGCCTCCCTGGTTCCCCTGCTTTGGGAACGCTGGCGCCATCAGTCCCCACGATGCATCTTTCGCCGCCTTATCCGCCGCACGCCGCTTTGCGACCCGTTCTTCCGCACGCCTCGCCGCAACAATTTCTGCCGCATTTCTCGCTTTTTTGCCCATCCACGTTGCTTCTCCCGTCTCGACTGCGTGCGTCGCTGTTATTTCTTCCCGGCGGTCCTTGATGAGCTGTGACGGTTCTCCTATTCTCACGCAAATACCTCCCGGTGCCTCTTCCTCCGCCTGCAAACCGTTGTCAATTCCAGCGTCCTTACCGAGCTCTCCACCAGAACGGACTGCAACTTGACTCACTGAACATTCGTCATCGCTTTCATGGACGTCGCGGTCGTCTTCCTTTGTAGCCCGTTTCGGGTCCATAAACGGGTCCATAAGTGATGGTGCTTCACCGTTTGGAAAGTGAGGTGGGAAGCGTAGATGGACGGGGATTATCGATCCGAGGGCAATAAGTTGCTCGGCTTCTACGCGGAGTGAAATCTCAGCCGAGTCGACTTGAAGCATGCAACCACGGATGTGCTCCCGCACAGTGGACACGAGTACGACATCTTCGATGCTCATCTGGCGAGCCTCCGACAGCGTGAGAGGTGTTGTCCTTTCGCACAACGCGGACAGCGCAGGAACCACCCAGTCGTTGACCGAATACGTGCGCGCAAGTAGAAGCCGATCGTACGGAGTTGGGGGCTCGATGGAACTCAAAGCCCGCTTGCGGAGCGAGGCGAAGCCCCAGCGAGTAGAGATATGGAGCACTGATTTCCACTCTTCATACGAGAGATCAGTCTCCTCGAAATTTCTGGAAAATGTACACGCCTCGGTAAGTAAGCCGATGAACAATGGTCCAGAAATCTCACTCAGGGTACAAGACAGAAAGGAAAGAATCAAAGTCTTTGCGTTCGATGTCACCCAGGGATATGATGGTAGGGAGGGCCTCGTGGTCACGGATATTGAGCTCGGTAAATCGGGTGGAGAAGTATATCGAGTCGCGAGAGAAGAAATATCTGTGGACGCAATACAGTGTGTTTTCAACCTACATAGGATCCAATGAGTGAATCTGCACAGTACTACCCCTGGCTGAAGACCACGCACCAAAAATGCAACGTTTCCATCTTCAAAGAAGTATTTGTGGTGTCGTACGAAGGAATAATCAGTTGCATCGATCCAAGGGCACCTGGTAGGGGACCATGATGTCCTAGTCCTACTTGGCTCGATCACTTGAGAACTCATATGCTTCGCCCCTGGCCCTTCTGCGATGGGGGCATTCTGGGAAGTCGATAGTTTTTCTGGGAGTATGGAGTCGACAGAGACAATAGAGGGTGTTTTTGATAGACTGGGAGAGAGGGCCGTGATTTGCTCATTGACGCCCCAAGAAACTATGCGAGTAGCCATGGGATGAAGAGATAGGAGAAGGCGTGTTCAGGAGTGTCGAGTGTCAAGGTCGTGTCGTGCCAAGACGCGCCGATTCGTAATCATGATCATGATACTATGATATCAGATATGCACCGCCTACTACATGAATGCATGAACGTGGGCTCTATTTAAACGAGTTGGGGAAGCACAGACTCGGAGTGACAAGAGCAGGCTAGGGTTGTGCATGAGTACAGGGCTCCGCCCCAACTTTTTATCGATCTTCTTCGTTATTGGGCCGGTCTCCCAACCCCATAACACTGCGGGCGAACCATCCAGTTTCCGCTCTCTCCTGCTCACTCACTGGCATGACCCTCCATCCACCTCTCCACTGTCCTGGTAATCCGACCACTCTCCCACCCTCGGCATCACGTCGCGCTATCTCCTCTGCCTCCCGCTTTGCCCTTTCCTCTTCCTCACGCCTCTCTCCACGTGC
>QFFA01000331.1:0-57166 GCA_003316565.1 Russula foetens
GACTTCCCTCGTAGTACGCCATCTCCACCTCCTCAATGGGATCTACATCCATGCTCGACATCTCTGCAAACAACGATTGGGAGCTGAATTGTCACGGAGATAGTAGTGCTGGGGGCTTCACACGAGGCTAGACGCGAAGCAATTGAGTTAATATTTGCATAGGGTGCATAAATTTCGAAGGTCCAAGGCCAAAACCGCGATCGAGAGTTCAACAGTACGTTACAGAAATGTACTTGAATTATACTATCGTCTTTGCTTAGTGAAAGGGACTCACCTGTGGTAGGCAGTCCCTGAGTAATCTAATCTTTGGATGGTCCTAGCCTTTGAGTAAAAGGGGTCGCGTCCAACTTGAATATGAAAAATCGTTGTTGCCGACTTACAGTCTCGTATCGATACGCGTAATCGGTCTAAGGACCTTTTGGAGGATGTGGAGGATGTGGACTGTGAATAAAGTGGGGGAAACCCTATAGTAGTTTCATGACTCTGATGCAATGGCGGCCCGCGAACCGACTCAGCTTTCCTCCCAGATTCGTCCACCATGGCGCCCACCAAATCGAATAGAAGGCAAGCTCATACACCCATCTTTAAGCCAAAGGCGAAATTATCGGCCGCGTCAGTCGTGGGTGCACCTGCTCAGCACAATCAATCAAGCAGGAAAGGTAAAAAGGCATGGAGGAAGAACGTTGACATTGACGACCTTGAGGAGAAATTAGAGGGCCTTCGCGAGGAGGAGCGCACCTTTGGGTGCGAGTTTTTACCCCATAATATTTCAACTATGACCTAATGTCATATATAGGTTGACCCTACAAAAGAAGACAGACGACGAGCTGTTTATAGTCGATATCAAAGGCGACGATAAAGGCATGTTGCTCTCGACACCTGCGCACCGACAGACCATCTCATATATTTTTTTCTCAGTTCGCAAATCTTTGCCACGATTCTCCCGCGCTTCTCTGAAATCGCACCAAATAATATCTCAGCGTTCGGCTGTCCTTGCAGTCCATGCACGCCCCCGAAGATCTCTCGTCAGCTCGCGTGAAAAAGAACGGTTACTCCGAATAGCGCGGAAGGATCGCAGGGGACCGCTGAACAGTATCGTGGATCCCACGCAGCCAGGTGCGGGGAGCGCTCTGCTCGAAGTCACAGAGGCCGTTAAAAGAAGCGGGCAATACGACATGTGGTCCGCACAGGCAAAAGCAGGATTAGATGACACAGCTAAAGTGAAGGTATGCTTCACGACCTCTTTCCCCTTTACAACAAACTAAAAAAGAGGTGCCTGACATGCTCCTCGTGTGTTGATTCCTCTTATGCATGTAGGCACCAGACGTGCCCAGTCTGCGAACGGTGATCGCGTTGTCCGCAGTGCCTGTTCCACATCCAGGGACGTCGTATAACCCGCCCGAAGCCGCACATACTGCACTCCTCAGTGCCGCACACGAAGCCGAACTACGTCGAGCGCAAGAAGCAGAGGCTCTTGAAGCGACCAAGGCGCGCATCCTCGGTGCGCGACAGGCGGATGGCGGCGTCGACGACCGTGGAGCTCAGGGCATGCTTATAGACAAGCCTGGCGCCGACGCTGACCAGAGTCGGGATGTCACAGAGCAGCACAACTCTGATCCATCTGGTCAGGAAAGTGCGAGTGCTGCGAGAAAGCTTGCACCGCAACGGAAGACCAAGCAACAACGACGAAAAGCGGATAAGTTGCGCGCCGAGGTACGTCACCGGCCTCGTCCTATCCTTCTCTCGTGTATGAAACACGAATAATAGAAACGGGCCCTATTGGAGCGCACCCTGCGTAAACGGCTGCACGCGTCAGTTGATACTGTTAAGACTCTGCGCAAGGCGGCCGACTATACGCTAGCGGAACGCGAGCAGGCGGCGGAGGAACGGCGTGCGAAGGAGGAAGCGCGCCTCGCGCAGGGTGGTCTCGCGGGCCAGAGGCTAGGCAAACACGTCGTGCGTGGGGGGGAGGTGGACGTACAGCTGGGCGAGGACCTCAGTGAGAGTCTGCGCGGGCTCCAGGTGTGTGCCATTTGCGTGCTGTCTAGTTTCCTTCATCCGAAGGGTGACCCTGCTTATTTATTGGCAACATGACCATGGCGGACAGCCTGAAGGTAACTTGTTCAAGGATCGGTTTCTCAGCATGCAGCACCGTGCATTGATTGAGCCACGCGCACCTGTATTGTGCGTGTTTCATTGGCGGTCTTTGTCCACCCAAGTTGACCTGATCGTAACGGATGCAGACCAAAAAAGCGCAAGCACGCAGTGGAATACGAAAAGCATGCGTGGAAGCGGTTTGTTTGAGTACAACCTACCCATCTGCCATAGAGGGGACATATCACCCTCACATCATTCCCCGTCCCGTTACCATACCTCACAGCGCCAAGAGACAACATGTATTGAACTGTCGCACCACTGTATCTTACAACGCTAGCTGGTATTATCTCAAACTCATCGAAGAGTTAGGAATTATTAAGGCGCGAAGAGCGTTCCAAGGGTGTCCGTCCAGTCCATGAGTTCTCTGACCAAGCCCAACCTACCGTATATCCGTAAAATCGAGCTAATGCTTCCTGAAGCTCCTGTCATGCTTAACCTCTACAGCGTGCGCCGATTTGGCTTTTTCTGGCACCTCTTCCCAGACAGGATCGACGTCAGGACCATCGAGATCACCTGCGCCGTCCCAGCCCCAACACCATACTAGATTGAATCAGCATCACGCGCGGATTGCCGAAGAACTGCGCATACCCTGATGTGGACCGGCTTGGAAGTTGATAGGCTCACCCTCCTCCTCCGTAAATAGGCGGTCATGGGGGCCAAACCATGAGCGATCCTGCGGGTCGGTGCGAGGGTTATCAGGGAGACCGCCCAGGCGGACGTAGCCGCGAATCGCTGTCAAATTGCGCCGCGACGGGTGGATAATATCAAAAACTTGCTGTAAGTTTATGGTCAGAACGACAGGGCAGAGCAACACACACGCCCATGTACTGTGGATGTGAGGGTGACGCGACGTACCTGATCATACGCGAGCTTTACACGAGGAACCATGAGGATGCGACCATAGCCTGCCTCCCAGTAATCGTTGCAGATGAGGGAACACTCGCTGGCAGAGCATTCGCCTTCAGCAATGCGGGCCATACGGAAGCGAACGCGTTTTGGCTGGTAGAAGGGGGCAGGGTCCAGGACGGCAATGCCATTCCAGCAGGACTGGACCTGGACAGGGAGGTGTTGTTGGAAGCGCACAGACGAGGTACCATCATGGAATATAGCCTCAAAGGGCGCATTTTCGAGGGCTGTGCCGTTTATGTCACGAGCTACCCAGTTATCGTAGAAGACGGGAGAACCCTGGGCACTAGAATCAGCAACGGACAAAAAAAATCTGGGACGAAGAACGTACAAGTTCATCGTGGAACATGTAATCTGTAGCACACGTAATTCCAGCATTGTTCAGACGGCTCTGGTAAATGAGCTCGAGGACGTCGTCCACGCAGGGAAGGATGTCGTTCATGAAGATTATGGTATCGAAATACTCATTCTCGGAGTTTCGCAGCTCGTGGAGGGGAACAAATGCAGCATTGCGAACTTCTGCGAGATACTCGATACGGTGATTGAACGCTCCACGTGTGCGCTGAGATGTGCGGATGGTGATGCGAAGTCCGACGGAGCGCGCGATTGCGTCAAAAATGCGGAGAACAGCCTTCGTCTGGTCCGTTGAACCGTTTTCGTAAATGGAGACAAAGACGTTGTGGTAACCAAGGATAGCTGAGACACGGAAGAGGGTCGCGAAGAGGTCCGGGATGATGTCGAAGGAATTGTAAAGGTTGATGGCGAAAAAGTACTTGTGCTCTTCGCTGGAAAGATCACGCCGATGACCGTAGAGGGAGGAGGTTTCTTCTTGACTTGTGCGAGGGAATGAGTCAACGCCGAGACCGAGATCAAAGAGCCAGGATTTTGATGGGGGTGGGTTGTGACCGATGAGGGGGGCGTATCGGTCTCGCGCTTGGTGCACGTACAGGGGATTTAGGTTCTTCGTGCACTCGCGAGTGTGGTGTGGCGAGATGGTACTAAGGATGTCCAGGACGCGCCGCCGCTGCTCGAGGGTTGGAGCTGTCGGCTGACGGGAAGAAGTCGTCTTGGTGTGGGTATGTATTGGCGCGTGTGCGCTACCACGCCATACGGTCGCGTAGGACGAGAAAATGGAGGTGGGGACAAACCGTGTGAGGAGAACGCCGACGATAATGCCGAGGAGGATGGCAAACGGCGTAGATACGCGACGGATTCTCCTCGCTGGCTGCATGGGCGTCGAGTGCCAGTGGGAGGAAGTGCAGGAAGGAAAGAGGCGCCCGTCACGGAGTCGACTTTGCCTCCCTTTTCTGCCTTGGGCGGAATCTGCGCCAACGGACGACGACGACGACGACTCCCACCATGTCCTCCTCATCAGCCTCTTCATCTCCGAGCATGCCTCCTGTCCTTCTCTGTCCGCCACAAAAGTCGGACCCTTCACCTTTACTACAAAGACGGTCAGCGAAGAATTCAGCGTTCATCGCGCCGCCCACGCCAGGCATACCCCCGTCTGCGATCCTCTCCTCGGCAGATAAACACCCGTCGCGATTGAACCAACGCACCCTCGGCTTGCCAAATCGTATCTGGCTCATCCTCTCCCTCTTTCTTGCTGTCCTTGTGTTCACTCGCCTCGTTCTTCCCTCACATCCTCACGACAGTTCCTACTACCTCCGTCACCATTCATCCTCTTACTCTGCCAGTTTACACCCAATAAATTATCTCAATCTTTCCGATGCAGATACAGAAGCAGCCCAGAACCCGTTCCCTTTCTGCCCTACCTTTGGCAAGGGCGATGACCTCTCTGAAAAATATGGTCCCCTCGCGATTTCGAAGAGCTGGTTCCATCTTGGCAGCGGCGCTCGAGTACAGCAAGTCATACACAGGGCACTCCTCGGTCAACCCGTCACCATCAGTGTCATTGGCGGTTCTAGTGAGCACATCAATGGTCTTGTCTTTCACCTTGCGCTTGTACTGATGACTACGCAGTCTCTTCGTGTCATGGTGCTGGGGGCGACCCAATCGCACCAGACTGCTATCCCTCCCGTTTCTTCAACTGGTGGAATTCGCTCTTCCCCCACCCCGCCTCGGAGCTCACCAATGGTGCCATTCGAACGACCAACTCCGAGTATTTTGCCTTCTGCAGTGCTCACCATCTCCCTGACTATACCGATCTCGTCATTGTCGAGCTCGATTCCGATGACAAATCGCACGTCATTTTCTTCATATCATTTATGGTTTCAGAGACTAATAATCCTCGTTTTTAGTGATCCTCGAACCCTCGATAACTTCGAACTGCTCGTGCGATCAATCCTTTTGCGCCCAGACTCGCCCGCCGTTATTATCCTCGGTCATTTCTCACCCCAAGTGCACGAACAAAATGGCTTCGCTGGGCCAGACCACTGGCACAGTGTCGTTGCCCAGTTCTACGATGTACCCCACATCAGGTGCTCCCATTGTTCTATTCTTTAGTTCCGCTCTGTATCCTCACGCGTTGGCCCCTAATAGCTCCAAAGCCGCTTTATACCCGTCTTACATTGCCAGCCCTTCCTCCATCGCCAGGTACTATGCCGACCCTATCCTGGCCAATACCGAAGGCCATGGCCTCCTCGCGGACATGCTTATTTCATATATCCAATCTCAGGTGTGCGTCGCGTGGAGCGCTGCGCGGGGTTCCGGGTCCGCTCTACCCGTGTTCTATACGCTCGGCTCCCAGGCTGGCACGTCCCCGAAAGACGCAACCGGTCTGTTCGGCGGCAAGGGCCTACGCAAAGGTAGCCCCGTCATACCCGACGACCCCGACGCGGGGCGGCCGCGACCACCACCGGCCCACCACGTGGGCCTGCAAGTGCCCATGTCTCGAATCGCCTCTCGGCCGTCGGACCTGCACTCGCTCGACTACGAGGAAATCGCACCAATGTGCGTGTCCGCAAACGACTTGGTGAACCCGCTCCCGCCGTCCCTTTTCCAGGGCTCAGGTTGGCACGCGTTCCACCCGCCGCCAATGGGCGTCCCGGCGACGGATAGCATCTCCCATTATTGGTTCAGCACGCTCCCAACCAGCCGCCTTCGCGTGCCCCTCATCGTCGGCGCGGGCGACATTGGGATCTATTATATCCGTGAGCCTCGCGCAGTGCTCGCGTCCGAAGGTAGCAGCGCCGTTGAGTGTTGGGTGGACGACAATTATGACGGCAGGGTAGTTATAGACAACAAAGGTGATACCGATTCGGAGGAAGCCGCGTATGTGTCACTCTCCTTCGTCTGGCCGTCCCTTGTGTACTGATCGAGCCCCACGACAGGCTGCAGATGATTGACCGCGCTGTAGTAATGGGGTCGCACTATGTTGAGTGCGTGTTAATGGGTACGGAGGGAGTGAGTGTTCCGCCTTTTAGACTTATTGGCGTTTTCACGACGTAAGTGCTATCACATTGGATATTACGTCTTTCCGGGACTACTTCCGTACTTTTGTAAATACTTTTCGGGGTTGTTGTTCCTGCCAACCGGTCGTCGTGCAACTGGCCTGTCTTGTAGAGTTCAAGAAAGGAAATAAGCTAATGACCTTTTCGGTCAAAAAACAAGAGAACCACAAAGTGAACGAGTCATTAATTACCGATGAACGGACCGTTTGACAAGGAGCTGGTGTGCGCCAAGATTTCGTTCAGACCAACTCACCTTTGTCAAGGAAACAACTCTCAGATGGTGCCATGACGGCATGGTACGGGCCCAACGATGAGTCTCACGCGGGGTTTTTTTTGCTTCAGCGACATACGTAGATGCAATAAGGTCACAAAGTGAGACGACACGGACAAACATGAAGTATGGCTACTGCACAAAAACGCATCTACTCCGCATCCACGGTCACAGTCCCGAGACCCTGTAACATTGGAGCATTCAAACAACCCACCCTAAAGAGCAGTGATTTAGGACTCACTTTCAGCGCTTTTGTCGGTAGCGGGACGTGTGATGCATATGTGTAAAGCTTCTCCTTGGCATTCTCCTCATCATTGCGTTTCCCTGTTGGTTGGGGTCAATAAGCTAGACAAGACAAGGACATGACGTCTGTTGCCGATGGCAATGGTATAGTCCGTTTGACCCAAGAAGTCACTGCGCCAACGAGAGTGGGAAACGAAGGAAACCAGAACGCACGCTCGAGTTTCACGCGGATCCTGTGGGGGACGCTCTTAATCCCCCTCTCCCAAAGGGCTTGATTTAGTTTGGGATCGATCCGAACATCAGTCGTGCCCATCTCCTTTGTTGCAAAGGCAAGGACGGCCTTAACAGCGGTGGGGGCACGCTTCTTGAATGAACGACCGTGGACATACTTGTGAAGGTGGATTGTGTATTCGCGTGTCACGACATCCTGGAGGGCCGAGCGTGTCTTTCCCTACAAGAGGATAGATGAGCAAAGTGGGAGATGATAGACCTCTCATCACCGAAGCAATACCTTCGTGGCTTTCTTGGTTCCCTAGAGAGAGAACATAGAATTGAGTGCAACATTGTGTATAAGGGTATTAGACACATACGACCATGTCTTCTGTTAGGGAACGAAGAGGTTATAATCCGACTTTTGCTTCAACCCTTCAATGGGCAGGGGAGCGTACAAAATAAGGTTCAAGTGGCTGCGTCACGGTGAGAACTTTACAGTTCCACTACGGCCAATGCCGATAGCAATTACCACGTGGCTGACTCGGCAACACTTCGGCAACCTGACGAGATGAGGAACCCCAATCTGCCAACCGACTTTCTGGTCCTGGCACCCGCGTTCTCCGGGTGCCAGGCCCCTTATTATTGTCTCTCGTAATGGCTATCCCTTTGTCTTTGCTTTCGATCGTGCTATCCATTCACAGCAAGTTTTGATTCTCTGCATTGTCTCACGAGGGTTGCCTATAGTGTGCCAGGTTTGCTGGCGGCCTTGTCGAATGCATTAATCGAACTGACCAGTCGTCCTTCCGTAATGCTCTTGTTGGTCAGGGCAGGAAAACGTCGGGACTTGTCAGGAGGGGAATAGCGCTGATGTGTAATATCTCTTCGCCAACCAATTGAGTTCCTGGTGCAGACCTGTGGGTCAACGGGTTGAGAACCAAATTTCTTCCATTTTCCACACTGCCCGGCTCGACGCATATAAACCTTCTTCATTTATGATGCTCTCCCCATCTCTTCAGGCCACCTTCCGCCTCCAGCGCCCCACCGTTCCTTTAGAAGTCCCCTCTCCTTCCAATTCGACGCCTTGAAATGCGTGCCTTCCTCAGTCTCTTCCTCGTTGGAATGGTTTCCACGACCTTTGCGCTCTTCCCTCGCCAGGATGGGTACCCACGTTTGTCTTCCTCACTTGAGTTCCCAACTTCCCCTCCTTTAGCTGAGGTCGCTTCGCAGAATGCAGTTATGGTTGCTTGGCCAATGCCACTTCTACTCAGTGCCAGCCAGGAGAGGTGAAATGCCTGTGCGAGGATCCAGCCTTCATCAATTCGACCACCACCTGCTTCGAGCAGAGCTGCTCCGGCGCTGACCTCGCACAGGCTGAAAAAACCGCCCGGGATACTTGCGCCCTAGCCGTATGTCTCTTAGTTCACTCCCTTTGCAGAATTAGATGCTGACAGGCGCGATGCAGGGTGTGACCCTTTCATCTACTCCCCCGTCCACCACTTCACCGACATCTGGAGCTACGGCGGCCGGCAGCTCAGCGTCCACCACGTCCCCCGCCAGCAGTTCTTCGAGCAAACCCAACAGTGCTGGTTCGACCATGGTTAACATTATTGGCGTCGCCGCTTCTCTGGGCCTTGCAGCTCTTGCGCTTTAGTCACCCCCATCGCTGATCTGTTGTATCATTTCGTTCTCACTGATGACGCTGCATTTTCTAGTCGGATTGTCATTCATTGTCTCATTCGTTTTTTTCCGCGTCATCCCTTATTCGTGCCCGAGCCTTATCTCTCAATGGAGGACGGAACAAAACCTGATCTCTCCATACAGATCGATTAGCATTTACTGACTATACCAATAATGTACATGGACTACCGTCTTCGATAAGAAGTTCGTCACTCGGCTGGTGCTGGTGGATTCCCCGGCGGGTTGTGAACTTATGAACATCAAAAACCTTTTCGGACATGTGTTACTTCTGGTGAACCTTTGGTTGAGGGGATAGCTCACATCTCTACGTAGAACAGTGTTTCAACGCGGATGTCCGTCAGCCGAAACACTGGTTGTTTTGGAGTTAGCACCGTTCCTGAACCTGTGGTCGGCGTCAGGATACACCGGTACAGTAACGTACCTTCAATTTGTACAATCATTTTTGCATTTCGTCAAGCTTCTATCGCGTCACCCATGTAATATTTATTAATTGATACATGAGCGAGGCGCCGAGGCCACCCCCTGACCTGCCCAGGAACCCAACTACAGTGAACCGGGGCATGAGAATGAACATACAGTCGACTCCCTTATAAACCATACCCCTCCGTCACAGGTTTTAGCTATGGGGTTTGACATAGTATGGGCTTTCAGGGTGCAACTAAAAATAGACAAAAAAAATCAATTAGAAATTTGAAAAATCTGTACTCTATCGTTGGAGACTCAATATGTTTCTAATCCAGTACTACTTCTGTGTGATGAAAATAATCAGTAATATGGGTAGTAGTGAGAGTCTGAGCCCTCTCCAACTGTATCAGCACATCCTCCCTTGTCTTGACATGATTCTCAAGGACCATCAGCCCTTTCCAGAGGACCTTGATCAGCTTCAAGGACATGGATTTCATGGAGAGTACATGAAATTTATGCTATTTGGTGAGTTTTGACATTTCACCACTCCATAATTCATGTTTACACTAAATTTTTACTAATAAAACATATGTGTTTTGAGGTGTGAAGGGTGTGGATTATGGGGAATGACAGATGTATAAGTTATGGACCATGTTTCCCTGCATACCAAGTTGGTAACACAAAACACTTATGGGGTATCATGGAGTATGGCTTTTCAGGGCTATGGTTTATAAGGGAGTCGACTGTAGATTGATGTCAAAACCGACTTCATCTCATGAACGACGATAACAACCACCGAGGACGCCGACATGGCGGCCGTGAACTCGTTGCCAAATCCGTCTGCATCTGAGATCCTGTGCAGGTCGCTATGAGATACCCACGTCCGGGCCGGACCGGGGATGCGATGCTTCTCTTTGTTGATGCTGGCTCGGGTTTGGTACGACGCAAACAACCTGGTCAGCTCACCATCCATCCATCATCACGACCGCCCGCAACATCAAACCAGAAACGTGTCCGTCGACTGGCGTATCATTCACGACTCTTGTCTATATATTTCAAAGCCTGTTGAACACCCCTCGGGCCTGTACCTTTTCCATTCATCGACCATGAGCAACGCGGCAGGTGCATGCTCTCTCAACTACCCCCCCACAGCTTCCTTATGACTACTATCGTAGACCATCCAGCCCCATACGCCTATGTGAGCCGAGTAACGAACCGGAGTTTGAGATCCGCTGTTCTACCACGTATGTATTCACCTGCCTCGTGCCTCGCCCTGGCTTAACTTCTGGAACGCATAGTTGCCGTCCTTGGAGCCATCTGGGCTCTCTCTTGGTAAGAACACCCGACATTAAATGATTTATTGTGCAATGACTTGTCCGTTCTTTGGAATTGCAGTTCTGTGAGTCGCTCGTTTACTTCGATAAGGGACACGCAGATGACCAAGCTCTTGATCAGATCTCTCTCTTCAAGGAGGAGGGTACAGATAGGTCCCGTAAGTTTGTCTCGGGTTGTTCGAACGTGGTAGTCTGATCGTCCTGCAGAGAATGAAAAGAAGCTAGCCACCTTCGCAATCGTCCTCGGTTCATTGTATGCGGCCGTTGCGGCAATACTCACCTTTGGAATTGTCGCGGCTGCTACCGTACGTAATGTGTCATCAACTCGTAGCCTTCTCCCATCAAAACTGCCACGTCGCCCGTACAGAAACGCTTGGCCCTCATCCGCATATTCTCTATATTATCTGTTCTGGTGGCCGTGATCGTAATTTCAACGGGTCTTTTGCGAACGATCATTCACTTTATGCTCAAGGTATGCATGTGTCACTGCCGCGGATCATTTCGACTGACTATTGTCGTCAAGAATGACCTAATTTCCGAATGTACGGCACTCGCCTTGGGCCGTGACAATGTCGCCATCTGGGGTGTCTGGGGCTCCAACCCTGGGGACAACTTTTCACCAGGCGAAGCAGCTCAATGTGTGTCCTTTCAAGCATGACTAGGGTCCGATTTTGATTTTTGTTCAGTTTGCAAGCAGGCCTGGAACCGCGAATCTTTCACTGAAATATTCTGGCTCATTTGCGAAATCTGTGAGTAAGCTATCTGGCCATCTCCCCGATTGGCATCTGATCTGTCATTACAGGTTTCATGCCTTTCCTCGCATTTCTCGCGTTTGCTTATGCCCAGCAAGAGTCGGCACTCGCTACCCATAGCATACCTTCTCACTTGCCTACAACTTACACCCCTGCATACGGTGCTGGCACCGGATACGACGCAGGCATCGAGAGCACTGTAACTCTACCCGAAGTGGGATACGACCAGTCCTATGCACCACCGCCCGGCTCTCCACCCCCGTTCGACAAGGGTCTACCCGCGTATGGCGGCGAAGAGATGGATAAGAAAGACTTTGATTCAATGAAGACTGTTGTTGAAGAGGATCCATTCGCCGACTTTGAAGAGCACCCACGACGCTAATGACGGACAGGAGATATGAACGACTAGAGACATGTTTACCCATTTGCCTACGAGAAATGTACCCGAAGATTTGTCGTTTATACATGCTCACCCATCAAATGGAGCCGTTCTTTTCCTTGGTTCTCTATTAACTATGCCCGTAGAAAAAAACCATAAATCACCACCCACTACAGGCAAGGTATCCGGACAATAGCAGGAGGGAGGGGGCTTCCGCCGGCCTTCATTCGTCATCAACCCACAGCCTGTGTTCTTTCCAATCTCTTGTTCACGGCCATTGGTTGGCCGCTCGCAGGATGTGCAAGATCCGCGAGTCGTGCCTCGCGCATGCGCAGCAATAGTTGTGTCATGAGAGCTGGCGTGACGACGTCGTCCCCCGCACTGTCCCCTGCAGCACTAGCACTGAGTCCCGACTCGGGCGCGGCATCGGAGTAGCGTTCCCAAAGCGTGTAGAGCGAGAGGATCTCCTGCGCGATCATCGCGATCGTGGGCAGCGATACGCGCAGGCCGGCCATGAAGCCGACAAAGTCCTGCTGCGCGGCGGGCGCGGGTTTGCGGTGCGCGCTCCCGGTGCTCGTGCGCGACGAGCGGCGCGGAGGGGGCGTGGTTGTCGTGGCTTGTGCTTGGATCGCGTCGCGCGTCTTGTCGTTTAGCACCAGCGTGAGGTAGATCGCGGCGATGGCGATCATGTGTGGTGGGTAGAGCAGACAGAGCTCGGAGCGGTATGTGTCGTTGATGATGAACCTGCCAACGGACGGGAGGGACGCACGCGTCTCTGGTCAGCATAGTGAGGCGGTGGAGCGCTCGGGGCTGGGGATGAGGGGACGAGACGATGTACCATGCGGTCTGTAACGGCCCTTCCTCCAGCTCGAGCCTTCCCTCTCCAGTGCCCCAGTATCGCGGACCGTCGTCGACCCCGACGCCAACCTCTCCCGCCTCGGAGATAACTGCGTGCGCCGCCTCTTTCCCACATAGAGTGAGGAGGGTGCGGTATGGATGGAACACGACGAGGTCGCACTCGAGGTCGCTCACTAGATAGAATTCCATTTCTGCCAGCTTCGAGTTGTCCGACGGGAAGTTCTTGATGCCGTAGCCTTCCTCTTCTCATGCGATGCGCGGTTAAGCTACAACGAGTGGGAAATGTAAGCTGGCTCGCACGTACGGCTGAACATGAGGCGTGATTCGGAGACGACGTTTTTGATGTGGACTGGGGATTCTTCTGCCTTTGCAGCGACGTAGCAGCATGCGGCTATCACGATGAAAGGGTCCGTCTCGCAGTACAGGTTCTTGACGTAGAATCTCCTGAAAAAGACCGTGGCAGTGGCGATGACCCGCTGACGCAGGGTCAAGCGTTTGCCTAACATCGCAATGACTAGATGGATATATACGTGAGCTAGAATTTTTAGCGTATAGAAAGTCATACGATTCGCAAAGTAGATATTTAGGAAGTCGATCTGCTCTGGTGACTCGACATATTGGAGGTCCTCATTACGGGCCTGTTTGAGCGTTGCGCGATCTATGATCCAGCGTTTGCTAAGAGATATGTCAGACAGGATGGGAGTACAGGAACGGTGCACAGGGCCTACTTGTGTGAGCTTGCCCAAAAGTCGGTCGCCATTGAAGCATGGCGCGGGCCAAGGGTGGCTTCCAGCTATCGGGAGAGCAGCGCTTTGTGCACAGACGCCCTCAAATTCGGACCGGTAGTGTCACCAACTGTGTAATTTGCCAACACCCGCGACGTTGCAAAATGCCTACGGCCAAGCCAACGGCACCACGAAGGCGAAACAGAAAGCGCAAGCGGCGCCTGGCGTCATCATCATCATCGTCTGACTCTTCAGATTCATCGTCGGATGATACATCGAAAGAGACTCCGGTCAAGAAGGCGCCTCTGAAAAAGCCAGCTACACCATCTTCGGCGGAGTCGTCGTCATCTTCCCCGTCCCCGTCTCCGTCTTCATCTTCAACCTCATCATCAGATTCAGAAAATGAAGATAACGCGTCTCATGTCGGTGAACCAGCTACCGCTCTGATTTGCTCCGCAAAATCGCGACGCGATGACTCGGGGCATCATCCCCCAGCCCGGCCTCGCTCGCCATCGCCATCACCACCACCTGCTGATGCGCCCCCGTTTCTACCTCCCAAAGGGTCCAGCAGCCGAGCCCAAGACGAGCAGGCCCTGCGAAATCGGTTTAGACAGTTCTGGATGGCGTCTGTGGCCGACGCGTTTGGCGACGATCTAGAGCAGATCCGGCAGGTGCGTCTGCAGTCTTAAAAGTCGCACGTTTGATGCGTTCTTAACCCCCCGTCTCTCACGCCTGTATAAAGGAGCCGAATATGACCAAATCCCGCCTAGCTCTGTTGATTGACTCCCTCGCTTCTGGGGGCGAAGTCTTCTCATCCCACGCGGGCGAGAATGGGAGACCGAATGAAATGGATATTGTGTTGAACCAGTGTCCGTGACGTTTAGTCGACGGGTGCTTCTAGGACGGCAGCGGAATACCGAACATGTCGCCTTGACAGACGGCCGCCACGCGGAATGGTCATGCCAGTTTTAGGATTGACAGGAACGTTATAGCCGTTATAGTTCTATCCGTCCGGGGATATCCTATGCGATACTGTAGCTATACGGCGAGAGCTGGTGACTACAAAGTGCTCTGCTATAATTTTATTAGACATCACCCGAGCGGAGCCCTTTTGTTGCGTTTGTAGAATTGTATCACGACCTAGTGGGTCAGAGACAAATAGATAGATCTCTTGTCTCAGACTCAATGCGTGCACGCTTATAAGTGCATGAATCCTGTCACAAGTCGCTGGCGCTATAGTGTAGTGGCTATCACAACGGATTCTGACTCAAGGTCCCATTTGCTTTCCGTTAACCCAGGTTCGAACCCTGGTAGCGCCTTCCCTTTTTCGCCCCACTGCTGCTTCGTCTGAAACAGAGGTACTATTTTTGCGAGCGACCATTACGGACCAAAGCATGAAACCCGATCACAAAACAAAAAACACATGATATAGGTGGGTATGATATTTAAAGTCAGACCTCTCACGTTTCCGTCAAATGTTTGGACAACAGCCGCGTGAATTCCTCGCCTCTCGTCGAAGCGACTTGAATAGGACTCTGGCCCTCGTTATTCTGGAGATGGATGTTTGCACCATGCTCGAGCAGCAGCTGCGCAGCTTTGATAAAGCCATCTTGGGGTATGAAATGGAGCGGAGTCCGGTGATTGTTATCCAGTGCGTTAACGTCCGCGCCATGCTCCAGTAGAGACCGAATAGAATCCAAGTAAGCATCCTCGAAGCTGTCGTTCAGACCGAAACATGCGGGGTGTAGTGGTGTCTGATCATTCTTGTTTCGCGCATTGACCTTTGCATCATGCTGGAGCAAAAGCTGAAGAACTTCGAGACTTCCCCGGTACGATGCCTAGTGGAGCAGTGTCGAGTGGCCACTATCCATCAACAAGTCAATGTCCCCACCACGCTCCAGGAAGAACCGCATGAGGTCAATACGATCATACGGGTGGTAAAAAAGATCAGCCAACAGTGCATGTAGGGGCATCCGGTCCTCCTTATTCCGAACATGAATATTTGCGCCATGTTCGAGCAGCAGTCTTGTAGCTTTGACGCTGCCATACTGCGATGCAAGATGTAGCGGTGTCGAATGTTCGTTGTCAAGTGCGTCAATGTCCGCACCATGGGCTAGGAAGAATCGTATGGCATCCGTTTCATCGTCCGGCGACATGTGCCGCGATAATGAGATATGGTGGTGTCTGACCCCGCTTGTGCCGTACATGGATATCTGTGCAGCCGCGACGATGCTATGCTGCGATGCCACATGTAAAGGAGTCGAATCTTCGATATCCGCGCCGAGCTCTAGGAAGAGTCGTATGACATCAATTCCATCGTCCGACGTCATGCGTGTTGACAATATGAGGTGTAGTGGTGTCTGATTGTACTTGTTCCGCACGCGGGGATTCGCACCATGCTGGAGCAGTAGCCGTGCAGTCCCGACGTTGCCATGTCGTGATGCCCATTGTAAGGTTGGTACACGCGCTAGCCTCGGAAACGAGCTACGCACGCCACTTCACCGGATGACTGAGCGTGACTGAGCATCCAGCTCGTTATCTCATCTCCGAGCCACGTGATCCCGCGCCCCTCTGAACCATCGACCCGACTTCCCACGCCTCATCACCACCCTTGCCCACTTGCATTTCCCAGTTTTGCTCACTTGTCCCACTCCCCCTTCGCTGCTCACCCTCATTCCTCAAGATCGAGCCTTTCCCCCATTCAAAGTGAAGATGCTGCACTCATCGAACCCCAAAAAGCACAACTGATCAACATGGATCCCTTCTCATCGCCCCGACCGACACTCAAGCCCTCAAGAGCCCGCTGTGCACCGCGCCTCGTCGATCGCGACATGGTCTGGACCACATCCATTTGGAAGGATTAGGTTTGGAATAGGTTTGGTTTGGTTTCTTTTCATTTTAGACTTGTTTTGTGATATTGTGAAACCAGCACCTGGTGAGCTAGCTTGTACGCTCATACTGGGGTAAGTCATGGGAACTGGCCCATAGCATGTGATTGTACCATTAGTGATTATTGCTTACGCGTTGATATCTGGCTGACTGATGTCCTTGTCCTGCTGACTCGTTGTGACTCATACGTTTACGAATCCTAGTAGTAGTTGTAGTAGGGTCTTATTGTTCGCCTCCAACTACTGCCTTGTTAGTATAGTTCCTATTGTTCCGCCTGTATGGTACTAGGATCCCTGTACTAGGACTCTGTAGTATAAGTAGTAGCCCTTGCTGTCTCTAAGATGGCAAGTTGAGTCTCCTTGTCTACTCAATAACAAGTCAACTTCCCTCTTCTCTCCCCTCTCTTGTGCGCTCTCAAAGGGTGGCTACTTCGATGTACTGAAGCAAGTGGTAACCCTACTATATGCAACCTCAGATGCCTCAGGACACAAGCATGCATAATGACTACCACTTCTGTCAGTACTTAAACCCCTGATTGGTGCACAATGATGGACCCTGTGACTGTCTCAAGAAGCGCAACCCCTCGACTACAGTTCGATACTAGGTTCAAAGCCACACAATCGAACTAACTCAACTACCAACTCAAGCCTAATGTTACTGCGCTAGTAGCAGCGGTGACATATCTGTTGAACTTGGGGGTACCAAGTGTGTACGCAGCGGTATACGCGCGGGAATTTCACCAGAGGAGGGAAAAGAACAGTTATTATTTGATGTAATTACTGTACATTATTTATACGCTTTACTACACAATTTAATGCGTCAAGGCGTACATAACTAAGCATAGATAAGTGCCATGTGGCACAGGCATGCAGAGTAGCATGCGATATAAGACAAAAGGGGGCGAGGTAGCCCATATGCGTGTTATCAGTCCGAACGCGCGTGTACAGTATCTACAGCAGCTTTATTCCGTATATGGCAATCCGAGCTATTGTAATTGCGACGCGCCTCGGCTAGGCAGTCCGCGGCTGTCGGGGCATCCGGACATGCCTAGAGACATGTGCATCAGTTACACGGTCCGTGACAGGCGGGGCTTCCGGCACGCTCACACGACGCGACTTTCCAAATAGGGCAATATGGATTATCGGAGCACCTAAGGTGTCTCTGGTCCGGTCCACAGGGGAAACCGGTTACACAACATACACAACAACAAGTAGACGCATAGGGCGTTCTACTTCAACAATATCGCCACCCTCTTGCTCCCCCCACTGTCACCACACTCAACAACGTGCACCTTGTTTCACCTCTTTAAAAATTTTCTCTTACCATTGGACTGCTCTTCTTTCGAGTCACCGTCACCGCCATGCCCTAGATTGCAACGATTTTCTCTTGTTCTTGATGACCTCACCCTTGATCCTAACGATCTTGTCTTGTTATCCCTTCACCCCATTTCTTTGTGACTTAGACTCGTAGACTTGTACTCAACGTATAAAATGTGCTGCTTGGCCTCGCCAAAAGGCAGGCAATCCTGGCCCCACTTCCTCTCTCTTTTTGTGTGCTTTTCTTCTCTCTTCCTGATCGCCTGCAAGCCCAACAACTTGCCTGCCTGACTAGAAGCCTGCCAGCCCAACCAGCCTGACAGCCCGCCAGCCCAACCAGCAGCCCGACCAGCCTGACAGCCTGCCAGCCCGACCAGCAGCCTGACCAGCCTGACAGCCTGACCAGCAGCCCGACAGCCTGATTTCCTGAACCATCACTCGACAACCCTGTTTCATGTCGAATCACGAACCCATATGCTTCCCCTTTTCAATGTTAAGACCCCCCGCAGATCACAGCACGACCAACCCCCTCGTTTGTGCAGACCCAATAAAGTTGCAGACAAGAATCATCCGCCATTTGAACCTCAAATAACCTGCACGTCTTCGGATCCTTGAGATGCGACTCTAGTTTGACTTCCTCCTTCCTACCTATCCAAACTCACGCGTAGACACTACGTCTACGTCACACCATGCAGTGGAATCAAGTGTTCGTTATCCAGCGTATCAATGCCCGCACCAAGCTCTAGGAAGAGTCGTATGACACTAACGCCATCGTCAGATGGCTCGTTCCTTGACTTGAACATGAGGTGTAGTGCTGTCTGATCCTCACTGTCCCGCGCATGGATATTTTCACCGTGTTCGAGAAGTAGCCGTGCAGCTTTAACACTGCCAAATTTCGATGCTACATGTAGCGGAGTCCGGTTATCATTATCCAGCGTTTCGGTGTCCGCGCCATGCTCCAGCAAGCACCGTACGGCATCAAAGAAATGATCCTCGAAGTGGTCTTGCATCTCGGTTTGTGTTCCATGCAATGGTGTCTGACCCTCTTCGTTGCGCCCATTGATATTTGCGCCATTCTCGAGTAGAAATCGTGCGAGCTTGGTGCTTCCGAAGTATGACGCGACATGTGCCAAGTGGAGTAGGCTACGACCATCAGTTCCTCGAGCATCCACGCCTTTGCAGTGACCGAGTAACAACAGTGCCACGTCACCGTGTCCCTGATGTAACGTTTTTTGAACGCTGCTTCATATCAGATCGAACAAACCAATTTATCCTGTTGTGATAATATCCAAATTTTCGAGTTTTTAAACACGTAGTGTGTCTAATTTCATCGACCACGCGGGGCTCTATATTCCTCTAGTGTGGTCGTTCTCAAGAACCTTACTAATATAAAGTGAGACGAGCATCAGAGGCCACACTCGCACCACTTGTCCTCAAAAAAAGGAACTCAATGCCTGAACCTGAACAGTAATGGCGTCTATCCGTTTCCGATGATCCTCCATATCGGGAAGGCGCGGCGGCAGCCTTAGGGTCACCGTAGCGTTTTAGTCACGGAGTCACGGTACTGTGTACAAACCAATACCACCAGTACAAACACAACTATCTTCCCTCCCCTGAGACCTTTCTTATTACCTTTTGTCGACTGCGAGGAAAATGTCCCAGGCCCCTACTTCGACCTCCTATAATTCAAATTATCAATCTATCTTCGACGATGCTTTGAAAGCGTACAAGAAGAAGACAAATAATGATCTCCGTTCCCATCCACTATTTTCCAAACTTGAAGCATGCAACTCTCCCGGCACGGTCCTCACTACACTTCGAGAGCAAGTCCCTCAACTGGACCAGTCCCGTAACATCGATGACAAACTGACCAAATGGCTCGATCCGACCGTCAATGTCATCTACAACTTTTCCCAGACCATTAGTGGGGGTATTGGTCTGGTCAGTCTCAACGTGACTTGTCCGAAATCCGATGTTCATTGTTACGTAGGTATACCCACCTGCGGGGGTCATCTTCACTGGGATAGGCGTCCTTCTTTCTGTGAGTGTCATCTTTGGTTCATTTACATTACCATTTTCGACATCCGACGCTCTCACTGGCAGGCGGCGAAGGCCGTTTCTGATAGCCAGGGTGTACTCGCCGAAGTCTTCGAGCGGATCGAAAATTTCTTCAGGCGTCTTGAGACGTATATCGAAGTGCCACCAACGACAGGAATGACGGACATGATCGTCAATATCTTGGTTGAGGTGCTTTCGATTCTTGCCATCACGACAAAGGAGATCAAGCAGAGCAGGGCAAGTGAGTTCGCCCGTGCCTGTGGTGGTACGAATAGTCGCCGTAAGCTTACCATTATTTAGAGACGTTTGTGAAGAAGCTGGCGGGAAGGACAGACCTCGAGGATGCACTGGGTCAACTTGATCGACTAACACAAGAGGAAGCTCGGATGGCGGCTGCGGAAGGTCTGAAGGCCACTCACGGCGTCGACAACAAATTACACATTGTCATCGACGGTGCGCAAATCGTTTCCAACTGTCAACCACACTATCCTAAGTGGATATCCTTCCAGGTGTTGAGAAATTGAGAGAAGAAACACAACAGGTTGTGAATGACATGGGCGATCAGAAACGTTCGTTATTTGTTAGCCCTATATAGCTAGCTGTGAATGCTCAATCTCTCACAGGAGATCAATTACGACAGGGCCTCAGAAATTGGCTCTCTCCCCCAGATCCATCTGTCAATTACAACACTGCAAGCCATGCTCGCCATGAAGGCACCGCCCTATGGTTCACTGAATGCACCACATTCGCGGACTGGAAATCATCCGGGTCACTGCTGTGGCTTCACGGAAAACGTACGACTCCCTGTCATCTAGCTCTTCGCCCTCGCTAACGAGTCTCCATTCTCATAGCAGGATCCGGGAAAAGTGTCCTCAGGCACGTCGCTTCCTCTACACTTTCTGGCATGTAGCATTAACAATCCACCAGCTCATCGATCATCCAAGATATCGAAGCTGTCTCGAACACGGGATCAGCTCACGTTGCCTACTTTTTTTTCGATTTCAGGGACGACAAAAAGCAGGACGTCCGCGCCTTACTTTCTTCATTTATCGTTCAACTTAGCCATCAATCTAATTCCCTCTGCGATATCCCCTTTCGTTGTCATTCGAACCACCAATCTGGCTCACAACAACCTAGTCTCCCTACTCTTACTCGATGCCTCGTGGAGATGCTCAGCTTCCCTTTGCAAGTCCCGATCTTTCTTATTATCGATGCGCTCGACGAATGCCCCAATACGATTGGGGTGTCATCACCGCGTGATGAGGTCTTGGCCCTTGTCGAGGCCCTTGTCAAGCTAAACCTTCTGAGCTTGCGTCTTTGCATTACGAGTCGCCCTGAGATCGACATTCGGACGATTCTTGAACCTTTGACAAACATCCGGATATCTCTTCACGACCAGAGTGGACAAAAGAAGGACATCGTCGATTTTGTGACATCTGTCGTGTACTCGAACAAGAACATGCAGAGATGGCGAGACGAGGACAAGAAGTTGGTGATCGAGACACTCTCAGAGAGGGCTGATGGCATGTAAGGATGTGGTCATTTACTCAGGACTACTTACTCATACCTTTACCCAGGTTTCGTTGGGTGTTTTGCCAACTGGAAAATTTGCGGCAATGTCTTGCGCCGAGTGTCCGACGTATTCTTGCAGAATTGCCAGAATCGTTGGACGACACTTACGAGCGGATACTTCATGAAATTCCCAAGTCTAACCGGGTGCACGCTCATAGGCTACTCCAGTGCCTCACCGTCGCCGTCCGTCCGCTTCGTGTGGAAGAACTGGCGGAGGTCCTTGCAGTTGAACTCGACGCAACAGAAGGGATACCGAAGCTGAACGAAAATTTGCGATGGGAAGATCAAGAACAAGCTGTGCTATCCGCATGTTCGAGCTTGATTGCCGTCGTCAACGACCCTTCTTCCCGGGTGGTCCAATTTGCGCATTTCTCGGTCAAAGAGTTCCTGACTTCAGATCGCCTTGCCACCTCAAAGATCGACACCTCCCGTTATCATCACATTGGTCTCGAAGCCGCGCATACGATCATGGCGCAAGCTTGTCTCAGTGTCCTACTTTCTTTGGATCCCCACATCGATCGCGCCAGAATCAAGGACTTTCCTCTCGCTCCGTATGCTGCTGACAACTTCGGGGACCACGCAGAGTTCGGGGGCGTGTTGTCGCACATACAGGATGGGGTCGGTAGTCTCCTTGACGCAGACAAACCGCATTTTGCTGCATGGTTGTGGCTTCGCAACCGTGATAGTCGATTTTCAGAGCACCCAGGACTACTAAGAGCTACTCCCCTGTGCCATGTCGCGGAATTTGGCTTCCGCGGTATGACGAATTACCTCATTTCGAGACGTCCGGAGGATATAAGTAGCAGAGGTGCCTACGGCATGCCACTTCACGCAGCGTTGTACTGTGGACATGCCGATGTCGCACAGTTACTGCTTGAGCACTGTGTAGACGTGGGCGTTCGGGGCTTAGGCGATTGGACACCACTCCATCTGGCAGTGAAACGTGGACTGGCCGAGGTTGTTCGCAAACTGGTTGATCATCATGCGGACATTATGGCCCGGGATGCAAGAAATAAGACCCCGCTACACCTATCAACTGGAGAGACTGATGCATATTTCGACGCGGCGCGGTTATTACTGGAACACGGTGCGGACGTGCACGCACAGGATGATAACCACTCGACTCCGTTACATGAAGCATCATTCTGGGGTCGCGTCAAGATCGTACAGCTGTTCCTCGAACATGGTGCAAATGTCAACGCGCGGAACAAGGAGGGTAGGACACCGTTACACCGAGTAATGGACGCACTGTATGACACCATGCCGGATGCTTATTTTGATACCATACGGTTATTGCTGGCGCATGGTGCGGATGTTGACGCGCTGGATGACGACCTTCAATCTCCGCTGCACTGGTCGTCATACATGGGCAGCGTCAAAGCCGTGCGGATACTGCTCGAGCATGGCGCAAGTGTCCATCTCCGGAATAACGACGGCGAGACCGCCTCACAGGTCGCGTCGGGAGGTGGTCATAGGGAGATCGTACGGCTGATATCGGAGAACTTGGAGAAAATGCAGAAGATGTGACGTTGTCGGGCCTTCTCTAGACTACTGTAACTAATAAGGGTTGCATCCTGTTTAATTGTGATGTTGTAATTCTATACATGAAAAGCTTTGGCCTCTCGGGATGCGTCTGCGACAGGGCCGAGTCGATAAAAAAAAAATCAAAAATCTCTGATGATTGTATGATGTCGGTATTTCTCGTGACCTCGTCGCAGGTTATCAAAAATCGATACGTTTATGGGTTCATCACGATGTCGGCGACCATGAGTACTGCCATGATGACTGATCACTGCAGTGGCCGCTGAGTAGGGCACGCGGGCAATCTCGGCCCGAGTCACCGCCTGCTGGTCATTTGGCTCTCAACTATTTTCGCGGTTGCGGACTTACCCTGATTCTCCCTCCTGCAATACTCGACCTTGGTTCGGTCCCTCTGTCGGACAAGCCCATCTGTACCTGTTAATTACAGGGTGATCTCGTTCTGTGTCGCTACCACGTCGTCCTTGGTTCCCGCAAGATGCGTCTGTCGATTTAAACGATTCGATGCTGTCTTCCACTGCGCAAGTATTGGCATCGAATAATAGGCAACTTTGGAAGGTTCCAGTGTCCGCGGTAATAGTAGGAATTCGAATGTGGCACAAGACACCGAAACAGGTATAACGTCACCTATATAGTTGTCGTCCACGTAGCACAACCACCTCACAGCACTTCCTTGATAACCACCACCACTGATCATCGGCTTAAGACATCATCTCCATTCAAACACTCCCAGCCGCACATCATCGCATCATATATAAAGCTGGCTACGATCTTCTTCCGTGGATCACCGCTGCCAGTCACACTCGGCTGGCTGCGTCAATTTTTGCCGAGTATAACGTCCGCGGCGCCCCGACCACAGGCGATGTCCGAGGCCGTTGAGTCGAAGGAGTCCAATCCAACACCAGGAAACCTCTCCGACTTCCTATCGGCGCAGAAATCTGGCTATCTGCGAGCCATAGGAGAGGGCGAGACGCAAAGGGATGTGTGGACGATATCGATGGGCAATGAGGCTGGCGGTTGGTTTTCGAATCATCCTTCGTCCTTGCGCCGTGTTCCTGATGACTTGATTTACGTTCAGATCTGGACTCGCTAGCATCTGCGATTGCTTATGCATGGTACGCCACCAGCCGCCTTGGGCAACCCTCGGTACCGCTTCTGCAGACTCCCCGTGCCGACCTCTCTCTTCGAGCTGAAAACTTATACGCGCTCGAGTTCAGCGACGTCGATCCCACACATCTGCTCACCGGCGACGAACTTCCCTCTGACTCTCCACCCGCAATGAAGTACGCATTATTGGACCACAATATCCTCACGGGGCGTTTTGCGGTGGACAAGAATGTACGCGTAGTCGCCATCGTGGATCACCATGAGGATGAACAGCATCATCTCGACGCATCGCCGCGCCTCATCGAGGTGCCTACCGGCTCGTGCTCGTCGCTCATCGCGCGGTTGATCCAGCAAGAATGGCCAGAGGGTATGAGCCGTGAGATTGCGCGATTATTGCTCTGCGCCGTTCTGAGCGATACCAACGGACTCAAACCCGGCGGGAAGGCGGAAGTTGTCGACCGGGAAGTCGCACCATTCCTGCTTGAGAAAGCGGACCTCGGGAGCACGAGCGAAAACCCCATTGAGGATGTTCATAAGGTGAAGGAGGCCAAGGAGCTGACGCAAATCCTGGCCGTTAGGAAGTCCAGCGTTGAGCAGCTTAGCCCGCGCGATCTCCTCCGGCGGGATTACAAAGAGTATCGGCTCGTGCCTGCGTGGAATGCCGAAGGAACCATTCTCGTTGGGTTAGCGACCGTGCCTCGGGGAATCAAGGCGATCACTGGGGGGGACAAAGATGGTGGAACAGAACTGGCGGCAGCCTGCATTGCGTGGCTCCAGGAGAGAGGGTTGGACGCGCTGGGTGTGCTGACGAGTTGGAAAGATGAGGGGAAAGGTGGTAAGAAGGGAAAGCATCGGAGAGAGATGGTATGGGTGGTACGAGGCGGCGAGGAAGAATTGGAGAATCGGCTGTGGAAAGGGTTGGAAGGGAGCAAGGAGCTGGAACTGGAACGGAAGGAAGGCGGAAAGCATGTGGCTGGCTTGGAAGAGGCGGGCGGGAAAGATCTGAAGATTCGGATGTACGAACAGGGTAACGCTCACGCGACCCGGAAGGTCACGGCACCTCTGGTCAAGACCATCATCGAAATCGAAATTTGATTTAGTTAAAGTTAAGATCTTGCTTGTTGGAACATAAATAATAAATATTTAAATATTGCCCGACAGTTTACCCGTCTGATAGCTGTAGTTAGGTATACGTAAATTAGATGAAATCATGAGTTTAATGTACGTAATCGGTTTAGAAACTGCCTCCTTTAATCTTTCTTCGGCGTCTCCTTGTCCTGCCCTCTCTTTTGCACCACCACCGCTTTCTCCCCCTCCTGTCTCGTTGGACCATCTCCCTGTCGTCCTCTAAGCCCATTATGGACGCGCCCTCTCCAGTGCCAGACGATTCTACTGTTATTTCTGCCACTCCTTCCGCTGCCATCCCCTCCTCCAATCAACAGTCCGCAACCCCGAAATTCTCGAGTGGACTGTCAGTTCACCACCTCCTCTCCCGGTCTATCTAACGCGTCTTGCGTCCAGGCATATACGCTCGCGTATAACAGTTGTTTGTGCAGAGGTATGCCGCTATGGCTTTGTTGGCCTTCGTTTTCTTGCTAATATGAAATTAGTGCAAGCGTCTCAAGCTAAGGTGCGACAGGCGAAACCCCTGCGGCTCTTGCGTAAAGCGTGATACTGTGCAACGCTGCCAATACACTGCCGCCGCTGCGGAGAAGATGTTTGTCCTTCTTTCCCCTCTTTCTTGCTCTCTCAGAGTGACCACATCTCCTCAGCGACGTGCAATCACTACACAACCGGCTTCAAATAGTCGAGTCTCAGATCGCCCAGATATTTGCTGGTGGATTTCGCGTCCCAACCGCGCTCGCGAGTGTCTCCTCGGACAGTTTCCCTTTCCCTCATAATGACCGAACTATACTGGCCGTCGGTTGCTCTGGGTCCTCCGTCACTATCTCTCTCGATGATGTCGCTGCTCTTTGGCTAGAGCATCTTGACTTTCCGCGGTCATGTTCGGTCGAGGTGAACGCTTCGCGTACATGTACCTCTTCACTGCCCCAATCACCTGTCCAGCTTGAGCCTTGTCCAACAGACCTGGCTGTGCATGATGAGCCGACCTTCACTGCTTTGATCCCGCCATTTAGCATTTATTACCCGACTTCTACATCTCGAGCTGCCGTTACACCCCCTCTGGTTGCTTTATTACCCTCTTCCTCCACTACGCGGTTACGAATCATCACGGCTGTTGAGGACACTATGAAGATGCGACCGTGTTTCAATATGAAACATTTCCGTGCTCGTGCCGAGAGCATGTTCGCATGGGCCAAGGAGGAGGACGGACGAAACCCTCCCGGAGCAGGCGCAAATAGCTCGAATCCAAAAGCTGATCTTGCAAGGTCCATCTTCTTTCCGACGTCTTGCCCTCCTCAGTCTGCCCCAGTTCCACGATCGGCGCCTACGCTTTCATTCTTCGCTTTCGTCTCGGTCGCATATGCTCTAGGCATATTAATCTGTAAGGAGAACGAGACAGCGAACGATGTCGATGTTCAAAAGGCGAGCATGGGACCGAAAAATCCTCGTTTAGAGGATAATCGTGCCGTGCATTCACACAAAGCGGCGGCATGGAATAAGTACTCCGCATCGGGGTTGTTCGCCTTGTCAAGACAAGCTATGGCCGCCTTTGAGCTGGCGCATACGTACGACCTGGATTCGGTGGTTACGTATCTTTTTCAGATTCTTTATCTGCTTCATGATAGCAGACCTCGTGTTGCACACATAATCTATCCTCTCCTGGGCAAAGTAATCAATATCGCGCATATGATGGGCCTGTCCACGGACCCCGATGAATTCCCTGGCAAATACAGCCTCTTTGAAGCTGAGCAGAGGAGGCGAATTTGGTGGGATGTCTATTATTACGACGTGTAAGTTGGCTTCTTGTGGCTTCTGTGCCTCGCTTATGCTGCCACCTGGCAGGTTCGTCTCCGATGCCATGGGACAAGCGCCTTCGATACAGGACGGCATGTTCACAACGAAGCTTCCTGCTGATGTGGATGAGGAGCAGTTTGGGCCTTCCTCGACTTCTCTTCCCCTTCCTATTCCCCGTCGTGCTGGCGGTGATCCGACAGAAGTTGGTTTTGCGTATTTTATTCAGAAGTGTCGGTTCGTTGTGGCCCTTCCGACATCTATTCTAGGTGCTAATCGTTCCTCAGCCTCGCGCAGCTTGTCAAAAGTGTCAGAAGGCGATGTCCTCGCGACAATCCCAATGATTCAGAGCCGTCAGTTGAACGCGCAGAACAATTCGAATCCGAAGTTAAGAATTGGCTGGCGGAGCTCCCCAAAGCGTTTCGCTTCGACACCAACAACACCGAGGCTACGTCATCCTCCAAAGCAATCACCTCACCGAAAGTTCAGGCCCAGCGTTGCGAACTCGCAATCATCGCAAATCAACTGATCTTGAAGGTATTCCTTCCGTACCTCAAGAACTGTACTGGCCCATCTTCCGACGGTCTCCCGCGGCGTGTAGTTTCTAGCGTCGTCGATGCGGGGCACACAGTCCTTCAGGCTATGCGCATCCTTCACTCGACTTGGCGGCAAACACAGCCGGCTGCTTTCTTATTCTACCCCTTTGGTCGCACACTGTTCGACACAGCGGTAATGATGGCTTGTGCGGTAATCGCCCATCCGTCCAGCGCGTCCTCTAGTGTGGCTATTGCCGACGTATCCGCTGCTATTGACATCATGCAAGATACGCGCATGGGGTCAGGGCGGAGGTCCAAACAAGATGATCATAACGAGCTACCGGAAGCGGTGAAAATCATCATGCTACTGAAGACAAAAGCCGAGGCCAAGCGTGCTGGTGACGATGTCGTCGCTGATCCCACTGTCGCTCTTGGTTCGAAACGGAAACATGTTGAATCTTCTGATTCTAGCAGCTTCGCAGATGATTTTGAACTACCCTATGTCGGTGCTGGTGTCAAGGTGTCTCATCCATCATTGGAGCTTTCGGTCGAGACCACTCCAAAAGCTCCAACATATGTGCCGAAATCAAGGGCTAAGCAGCGTTCGACCCCAGTGATGCCGCTAGACCCGTGTCGTGCATCAGAAGGGCCGCCATTGGCAGAGATGGACGCGGCGCAGATCCCTGTTCGTGGGCGTCCACGGACAGATACCTCCGCACAGCACCGCAACACGTCATCAAAGAAGTACAACACTCCTACGGCTTCCACGCAATCTCAGTCTGGCACTCCTGCCCCAGACAAACCAGGCTTCCATCCTTTGCCCGACCTTACCCGACCTGAGTCGCGCCCTCAGATGTGTCCATCGGATTACGATACTCCAATCTACACACCCACTTCATCCACTTTCGAGCCATCTGCACAGCTACCACCCAATTACGCCGTCCCGCCTCCCATGCTACCACCCCAACCAGTTCTCATGCATGCTAGTCCGAGCTATGCAAGCATGAGTGGGAGCGGCAGCTCGTCCCAATCAAGCCCAGCGTATTCACAAGGGCCCATACCATCGCCGCACGCCTTTGGGCAACCAGGGCAGGAACTATATGGCATGCAAACACCTGCAACGCCCTCGTACGATTCACCACTGGCCGGTCTTGGTATGACAATGGGCGAGCCACAACCTCATCACAGTTCTGTGCCGCCGGAAGACCCTCCATACATGATGGGTTCAACTGACCCCAATGTGCGCCGAGTACCTTTCCCTCTACAGAATGGGTCTATCGGGTTGCAGAATCTTCCACCTTCGTTTGGCCCGGGACCCCATGGCATGTTATCTACCTCGGGATGGCAACCCGACGATGGCCTTCCTTCGCGGCCGAATGCCGGCGATCCATGGCAGGATTTAAGCAAATTTCATCATTGAACCATAGGCCTCATCTCGCATCAACAACTTCATACCCCCCACTCCCAACGCGTCTCAGTGTGAGATTCGTTCCTCTGCTCGTCTGTTTGGTGCATCAATCATCTTTGTGGCTTGTCGGTCTCTTAGCAAAAACACCACTATTCCTATTCCTATCCCTGTCCTTTTAATTGTGCTATATTTAACATATTTCACTGTGCCCGGACATTGTATCATTATTCTGCGCTACCTGCCTCCCTCCCTTGTCTATGACCTTACGATTGTAGCCATGCTTTCACGATATATATACTTTCAATATTACACGAGTTTCTAGGCTCCAATTCAGTGGTGGTGGTAACACAAGAAATGAGGGAGTGACGAACAACACGACAACTTGAGCGACTCAAGTGGATATATCCAAGACAAACAAATCATGGTCCCGGTCCAAGCAGGTCCATCTACGAAGCTTCCACGCGCCTGATCATTCGCCTCTCTCGATCCCCGACAACCCTCACCAGCCCCTCTGCTTCCATCGCGCTGATGACCTCCTTGAACTCGCCCGCGTCCACACGGATGCTGCTCTGGTTCGCGAGCTGCTGGATCGCATCGGTCCAACGGATACCACGGGACGCGGCAGCAGCCGACGCGCCAAGGAGTCCGAGGACCTCCTTCTGCATGTCCTCGCGCAGCTTGCGCTGCTGCTGTCCCGTGCCGGTATTGAGCAGGCCCATGTCGATCTTGCCCGTGGTCGGGTCGAGCGCGGACGTGCGGATGGCGTCGCGCATGAGCCGGTAGGCCTCTTGGACGTCGCGGAGCTCGACGGCGGGCGAGAGGCGCATGCGGGCATGCGCTTCCGAGAGGCGGATCATCGACTCGAGCTGGCGCGTCGTCGCCGTTATGCGCTTTTCGGCCGCGCGCGGGTCGTCGCCTACGCTGCGGAGTTTGAGGTACGATTGGACGAGCTCGTGCGAGGCTGCTTCGGTTATCGTCGGGTGGACGCGCGAGCGCCCGTAGTCGATGTATGCGGATAGTTGGTCCAGCGGCTGTATTTGTTTCCGTTTTTTTGGGGGGTTTTTTTTTCACGCCAGTTTGTCAAATTTTTTTTGGCAGAAGTTTTTTTTTGGTTCCGTGTCAGCTGTCAGTGGCGTGTGATGTTTGGATATATGGGCACATACCAAAATATCCTCACCCCCTGTTTCGGGGTTATCCTCGATGTAGAGACTGACGAGGTGTTGGGCGAGTCTACGGTCGAGGGTCTCGTTCACTTCGTCGAGGACGAGGTAGAGGAGGTCGAAGCGGGAGATGAGCGTCGGCGGGAGGTCGATATTGCGCGTCACGGGGAGATTGACGTCGTACTTTGATCCCACGGGATTGGCAGCTGCAAGGACGGAGGTGCGCGCGTTCAGGGTGGTGATGATCCCCGCTTTGGCTATCGAGACAGTTTGTTGTTCCTCGAGGCAATTTTCTTATCAGGGACAGGTTATTTTGTTTATGGTTTTAGGCAGGCACTCACCATAACTTCATGCAATACACTACGTGTCGAGTCCGACATCTTGTCAAACTCATCAATACAACACACGCCGCCATCACTCAGGACAAGTGCACCACTGGCGGCAAGATAAGCCTCGAATTAAATTTATGGATAAACTGTCCCTCCTACCTCTCGAGCACGAGTTGTTTCGAATCTGGATCGTGCGTAACATAGGCCGTCAAGCCAACAGCAGAAGACCCTTTTCCTGACGTGTAGACGCCTCTAGGTGCAAGTTTATGTACATACTATTGTGGGACGAAATTAGGACAACCAAAGATGGATAGAAGGGGGAAAGAGGCACTCGCCTGCAATATCTGGGACTTGCTCGTACCGGGATCCCCGACCAGCAACACGTTGATATCACCGCGGTACCGCGGTCCTCCACCTCCCCCACCCCTCGCGATACTCTTGTTAGTTCCTCCAAAGAGTTGGAGGAGAATGCCCTTCTTGATGTCATCCATGGCCCACACGCTCGGCGCCAGCGAGCGCGACAAGAGCGCGTAAATGTCCGGACGCTGCCCGAGCTCCTTGACCTTCTGCTCCATCTCAGCCTTGCGCACGATCTGACCCTCTTCCTCGTCCTGCTCCTCCTCGCCCACGCCGCCGCCGACGCCCGGCACGCGATCGCCACCCGCGGGCCGAGTCGACTTGTCCAAGCCGAGGCGCGCGTCCTGGCCGAGGCGGACGTGCACGACGTCAAGGAACGTCTTGAAGAGGCTCTTGATCGTCCGACGCCGCGGGTTCACGCGCACGGGCACGCTGCGGAATATCCCCGTCACGACGAGCCGGTCGCCCGGCTTGCTCACGTCCACCAGCTCGTCGTACGCGCTCAGCGAGACCGTGTGCGGCGTCTGCCCGTCCGGGACCGCGTCTGGCGTCTCTTGCAGCCGGATCACTTGGCGGTCCGCGAACTCGCAGCGGTTGTGGACGAGCGACATCGTGCCGACAGATGCGCAGACGTCGCGCGGGCACGCCGTCGGCTCGTCGATCTTACCACGGTCGATTTCGACCTGCACGGTGTGGTTACAGGTGAGGCAGCGGAAGAAGGCGACTTTCATGTCGGGAATGACAGGGGTCGCTCGGATGACCAGACCCTTGATACAAACGAGTTTGTCTGTGTCTAAGGCGAGGGGAAGGAGTCAGGTCCTACGAACTCGTGTGGGATGATGATGATGAGCCTTTACCTTGCGGGTTGAGACTGCGCATGTTGACAGTAGGCAAACCGAATGGTCGAACTTTGTACACCTTGCTCATGATCTCCGCAATCTCCTCTTCGCCCTCCTGGCCAACCATACCTTCCGCGCCCTCCGCCTGGTCTTCCTCCGCAAGCTCGAGCATGATGTCCTTCAGCACCTGATCCATCGCCGGGATGACCTCCTGCGGATACTTGACGAGCTGACCGTACAATTTGCGACTCGGCGGGAACGCGCGCAGGTTCTCGCAATCGAGGTTGAGGTTCGCCTCGCCGGTGACGCGCATCCTCCTCAGGTATCCCTCGTACAGGACCACCTCGACCGCCGCGGGCGAGGGCGCGGCCTTGGTGGGCAAGCCGAGCGAGCGATCGTGCGCGACGCGGTACTTGGGCTTGAAGCCTTTGACGAACTCGCGGAAGGCCTTCATCGTGTCGGCGAGATTGACGGTCGTACCCCAGATCGCGCGGATCTCGTCCGGCTCGTCCTCGGTCGCTTGCGCGGGCGCGGACAGAGGAGCGAGGGAAGACGCCGGCATTGAGAGCCCGTCGGCTTCCGAGGAGAGATTGGCATTGTTGGAGCGCGAATGGGTGGCGGCGGCGCGCGGCGGACGCGTCGGTGTGAGGCTCAGGGACGAGTGGATATCTCCTCGTCTATTTTTAGGTGTCGCCACTCTGGCAGGGCTCCTGTAGTGTGATAAACATGGTGTTTTTAGTTGAAGTCAAAAACCCGCCACCGGATGAGAGAGGGACTTGCGAGGGAAAGTCAAGAGGTTCAGAGTCCAGATTTGAACCGGCCCTGCTCGAGGCCCTACCCCCAGAGGTCCTATATACATTTTTCGCGGGAGACGACGACGAAGGAAACTGCGCAGGACTGGATGATCCAGCTGAAAATAAACAACGACGACAAAAAATGAAGAGTCAGATAGACCGAAGCTGTGGATGCGAAACGCAAACCGACTTACGCGCAAACAAGGGCGAATTCGCGACGTTCCTTCTCGGGGTGCTATCCATCCCGACTGCGCGTCGTGCGACTGCGCCGCGAAGAGGTGTGCCGGCTTGCGTCGAGGGCGTCCCCGCGAGAAACAGTGGGTCTGCAGGTAGTGGAGGAGGAGGAGCCTGGCTCATCGACTGGCCACCGTGCGGCGTGGGTGTCTGCGGAAGCTCGTCGTCGATAGCCATGTCGACATCGTCATCGGAAGAAGGGATCGGGAGCGGCGATGAGGACATTGTTTTCGTGTGGTCTGGTGATGGTTTGTGCAAGGAAAGACAAATTAACGCGTCGCAACGCGCTCGTCACGTTTGTGACACGACGCGTCCGACTAAATTGAATTGAAGAATGTATATTACAGTATTGTACAGGTCGGTTAATCTGCGTGCACTGGAAGAATCCTGCTATTGCTATTACAAGTTTACGGTTCCCTTGGTTTCTCGCACCTCTTGCTCGGTCACCACCCTACCCTCTGTCTGTCCCTCTACCTCCTTCCCCAGCTCCCGGATGCGCCCTTCGTCCTGCCCAATCAGCGAAACAAACGCGCCCCTCATGGGGAGCGGGTACGAGCCCACGCGGATGCCCTCCTCCTTTACCCGTTTCTGCAGTTCAGTGAGGTACGGCGCAATCGAGGATTCCGGTAAGCTGTATACAACACACACATACACCCGTGCGAGATACCGTGGTGAGCACGCCCCAAGAAAATACGCCGAAAATTAAGGCTCACGGAGTGAAGATCTGATGTCGGAAGGGCCGTTCTGAAGAGGGAGGCAGCGGCAAGAACGCCTTCAACCCATCGAGCATCTTCTGGAACAAGCTCGGTATACCCGGAAAGACGCAGAGTTTCCCTTCCAGCCTCACGACTGGCTAATAAAAGAGAGAAAGAGATCCCCGTCAAAAAAGAATCCATTTTTTGAATCCGAAAGGGGGAGGGAGGGAGACCAGATGGTTTGCTTACGACCCACATGTCCCGAGCAACGAAGAGTGTCTCCGCGTTGGCCGGGAAAAGTGCCATCCTCTGCCGCGCGCTTCTCTGCTCCTGATTCTGCGTGTGAATCCACGACCGGTGTTTGCTCAACTCGGACATGCGTCGGAGAGTCTCCGCGTGGTGCACGAGGGGCTGGTTGAAGGCCTTTGCCAGAGACGCATAAGTGATGTCTACGGGTCAGTGGTGAGACCTAGAGGGACAATCCCGCACAGTTATCTCGAGTCGGCGTACCATCATGCGTGGGCCCTATCCCGCCACTCGTAATCACGAAATCGTACCTCTGAACCATTCGTCTGCTCGCCTCGATGCTTCAACACGAGCAAAAAAAGACAATTGCTTATAAGACGAGAGCTGGAACAAAAGAAAGCACCACTGCAAAAACTCGGGACGTACATTTCGCCTTCTTCATCCGGTACCACCTCGACTCGCTTCCTGCGAAGAGGACCACCAACACACGAAACGAGCTTTTTCTTTCACAAGACAGAAAAGCATGACGCTGTCCGACGTACAATTCGATCCCGTTCTCAAAACAGTAGCGTGCAAAATAGTTTGAGTTTCGATCCAGCGTCTTCCCATTCAAAATCTCGTCTCTTTTTTGAAGGGAGGAAGGAGGAGAGGGCAAACTATTTCAGCCGCGTGAGTGACCGGAACGTCCCACAAACGACATACCCGATGACGAGGGCCCCTGCCGTTTTGATACAGCGGCCTTCGCCTAATGGATTTGGCGGAACGGGCGACAAGTCGAAGAGTATGTCGGACGAGGGTGGACTGAACGCGGCCGAGCGTGCCTCCGATACGAGCCTGGATGAGTTGCTCGCGGTTCTCATGACAAGGAGTTTTGCATGTCTTTGAGACGGGAGAAAGAGTTTATTGCTGATACGAAGAGTTGACGGCATGAGTAGGCTCGTCCGAGGCGGGCATCGGGTGTCCAGCACAAGACCACGAATACAATTACTTGTGGCAACCTGTAAAAGTTTAATAATCACTCCAGTTGAGGGACGCCGGTGAAACTCTCACGAGAGTAGAGGCATTCACTGGGGGAAAAGGACATTCTATAGACTGTACAGGTAATTGATTCCTTTCCTGGTGACACATACAAACCACATAGTCCACATTTCCGGGTCATAGTTGTAAATAAGTTATGGAAAGACTAAAGGACCCAAGAAGAAATCAACGCTACTATGATCCATCTCTGGGCATACCCAACAATGATCCAGGTGTTTGCACACGCATCTCATCGACACCCATGGACCGAGACACGTCACGGGTACTGGGTACCCCTGGTATGGGAGCAAGCAGATCACTAACGCTTGTGCGATGTTTTGCAGTTGTCGGGGAATTAGAAGTCCTCATCCTGAGAAGCAATGATGCGGCGGATTCCTCCTCTGTTGTCCATGACGGTGAAGACTGTGCGGATGGGGGTAAACCCCTGGTGAACAAACTCGCCATGGGAAGGTCGAGTCGTAGCGTAGGGGGGACTTGTGGGCTCGCAATCGGCCCAATCACGCCGGACGCAGGTGGGGTCGGAAGCTGGATGGGGTTGACTGATGGGGTCTGCGACTCTGAAAGACCTAGCTCTGCGATGGATTTGGGGAGCCAAGATGAAATAGACGGAAGACGGGTACTCGGCCCAGGTGCGGGCGCGGTAGAGGGGGATGGGGGGAGGGGAGGGAGGATGGATTGCGCGGAGGTGATGCGCTTCGCGGGCCTGTCCATGACGGTATCAAATGAAGAATGGGAATCATAGTCGTCACTCGAGGGCATCGCCTCATGCTTTCGCTTTGGCCGATGGGCCACGGATGTGCTCATGTTGGAACATCGTGCGCAACCCCGGGCCTCGAGCACGCGGATCCTGTCCTGCAGTTCCTGGACGTACAGGACCGCCTTCTCAAGGATCTCCAGCTTGAATTCCTTTTCCTGCTTCTGCTTGTTCTTGCCGGGCTTCTTCGAGTGGGAGGATTCAAAGTCATCGTCCTCGTCGTCCTCGTCTGCGCTATCATCGCCGGTTATGGAAAGTTTCCGCCGGGTATCGGCAGGGACGAGATCGCGCAGCATCGCGAGGGCATCGTTGATCTTTGTACGCCTGGCCTTTTCGATGCGAGAATGGTTTTGGCGACGCATGGATTCGCGTGCAGCACGTGATAGGCTGCTGGGCTTGCGCCCACGGCGTTTTGGTTGAGGCACTTCGGTTGGCAAGTCTTCGTTATCATGGGGTTTTGTAACATCTGAGGTGACGGAGGCGATGGCGGGAGCTAGTGGAGGAAGGGATTGTACGGATCGATCTGGGGGTGAAAAGGCGGGCCCGGTCGTATTTGGTCGCTTGGCCTTACGAGGAGGGTTACAGCTTGCAGAATATGGAAGGAGATCTTTTCGAGGAGGGTCCATTAAGTATAGGGGGGAAAGTATGGGAAGTGGGTAAGAGGAGAGGAGAGAGGTTAAAGAGGGAGGGGAAGGGCAAGCGGGGTAGTGTCGGGTCGGGAAAAGGAAGAGATTAAGTTCAAGTCGATTATTATTATTTTGAGCTCGCGTGCCTTCAAAAACGTGCGTGCCGAGGAAATATCTAACCCTGGCAGACGACCCAAATGGCGTGGCTTCATTGGCTCATAACGTAATCGTCAATCCCTCACGCACGTGCGACCAGCAGCTACAGCCAGCGAACAGTACAACCCAGACCCTCAGACAACATGTCGCGTGATCCACACTCCATAACTCACAACCCCCGTAAGTGAGTGAGATAAAAAGGCAAGCAGACTAGCTCCACGAACGTTGGAAGACCAGGGCCAGGTTCATCTTTCCCATACCCTTCTCTCAAATTCAAAGCCCCTCTTTCATTTTTTTTTTTCGCATACAACGTACACGTGCATACAGATTTACAGCCTCGGTAATCCTCGTTCCCACCCCGAAGCCATCTGATACCCCTTAGACTGAGCACGCGACCACTCGTCCAGGACTCGAAAGGTGCGTTTCGTATTCCCAGGTTCACGTACCCCGAAACCGATTCCGTTATCCTTTCTGATGAAAAATCATGCGCCACTGATCCTGGCGTGGACTGACAACACCCCCTGCGAGTACAGCAGTACCCAAGTCGCCGCTCGCTGAAAATCACGATATGCCCACTGGGATGCTGCTCCACACAGTTGCCTTCGTAACCATTTCGACATCGACATTAACACCAAATGGGGATCATTGCTTTTGCTGCCAGCATGTTCCAGAAATTCAGGATTATCCGCGCTTGCTACTCCCCGTGGCACTTCAAGCCAGTTCCCGCGTTCCACCATACGCCAGTGGTACGCATACCGAATACTGTGCGGCTCGGTTCATGCTAGCCCTGTGGTAAAACCAATGTGGCGCTCGATATTTCCCCATGTGTGCAAAAATGGTGCCACCAAATCACAAAATTGCGTCTCGCCCAATGCGTTCGAACTTTAATGTGACTTGCGTCCTGTAATATCCTTTCACATTTCAAGGGCTCTTTACCACGGCCCACATAAAAGGTGATATGGCCACGTCATCGATTCCTCCACGTACTGTAGCCATTCCTCATCCAGACAATCCGCGACCCCGGCCTCAGCGTCAAGTGCCGTCAACTATCGAATTTGGCAGGAATGTTCTTGGTCCGAGCGCCGCCCCACATGTCCAAAAGGCCTGGGCCAACTCTTGATCATGTGGAGCGTGCAAGGTCCTGTCCCGCCGTTACGACAGGGTTCAACAGTATTTCAAAATGAACATTCGAGGGTGCCCACTCCGCTCATGAAATTGGGGCGTATGTGTTTTACGCCGCAGCTTTTGCACCCGAAACGGTGCTTTCGCCTGCACAATCGGGGTAACAAGTGGCTCGGTTAAAAACACACCTCGAAACCTTGTCTAGACGAGGGCTCGTACCGTCAATGCGATCCGCCGCGCCAAATTGTTGGGGCAGCATCGGGGTTTGAACGGAATACGCATGTGCAAGCTGGAATCGACCGCCCCAAGACGACTATCATATTCTAACGCGATGAGATAAATACCCACAAGACATGGGCCCAGCAACGAACCAGCAGAGCGAGTTGCGACCAGTGCCCTACAATGTACTCGTAATAGTCTTATCTATCTTATACCAACCAATAAAGCCGCAAAATCATTAAATATGGACCCGGGTGCATAACCAAGCAGCATCGTGACGGCGACATCACGGACACGATCCAATCATCACCGACTTAGCCATGTCGTCGACACTTGAGATTCTGCATCTTGTTGCCCAACTTGCGCCGATTTTATCACGTCCCGTGCCAGCTGCCGCAACTGCGACACGTGTTCTGGTGCACGCGTTCTTGACGGTGAGGATGTGCCTAGTGTCGGATCTGCCTCAAGGCGCGCAGCCGACTAGGAATGGCGGTAAGAAAGGGCTTTTTAGTCTAGCAGGTTTGTTAAAAGTGTGGTGCTGGAGGTGACTGACCAGCTCGACCCCGTACCAAGCACGAAGGGTGATGCCCGTCGGCGGTTGGGGCGCCGCATCTTCGTTATCATCACCGGTCATCTCGATGGCCATGAGGAAAAACTTCATGGCCAGCGGAATGTCTAGAGCCGTGTATGCCGTCTCCGCGGCCTGGAGCACATAGAACGGGTTCTGCGGCGTGAGGAGCAAGACGTGGGACAGGGACTGTAGAGCCGAGGCATATCTTTGCTCGGGTGTCAATAATGCGCGGGTTTTGGGTCGAATTGGCTGCGTACTGGTGGTTTGAAGCGTATATGTCTGCGAGCTCCAGCCAAGCCTCCACGTCGGTATAGAATGTATCGGCAAACTTGGAGAGCTCTGCCACCGCATCATTGATTTTTCCGAGTTTTCTTAGCACTGAGATTTGTCGCTTCCATGCAGCCTATTCAATATCCGCGTATTCATTCTCAGTGACCTGGCAAAAAAGAAAGGACGCAATGGTGAATGAACACACCGAATTGGACGGATCCATCTTGAGCAACTCTCCATAGAAGCGTAGTGCACCATCCGGACCGTCCTTCGTCTCCTTCAAGATGCCTTCGAGACACTGAACTCGTGGCGACCCCGGGAATCCGGCGGATAGGCGTGTTAAACATCCCTATGTTGAGTGGTTGGTGATGGGGATGATGATAAGAAACACCATGCCCAGATACAGATACAGGGATACCGTGTGTTTGGGCGACTCACTTCAGCAACATCGATACGCCCGACATCGATAGACGCAAGCGCCAGAGATTCCAGAAATTGCCAGCCTGGAAAAATGGAGTGGTCAGATGGGCGCACAACGTAGGGGCGGTGTGTCTGTGTGTAGCGAGGCAGCGCTCATTGGGAGAAGAGGAAAAGGCGCGCACTGTCATCGCCCAGCCTGTGCAATGCATCGTCGCGGAAGATGGGGAAACCGGCTTCGAATATCTCACGCGAGTTGCGAGAGTTCTTTTTGCTGTAGTTTGCTAGTCGTTCGATGGCGCTGGCGGTGTCCATAACTTGATCACCTGTGCCCGTGTCCGTCAACGTGGCTTGCGGAGCTTGACGAGTTGGTCAGCCTGGCGGAGTAGTCGGACCGGAACCCGAAGACTGCAAACAACGACGACGACGACGACAACGAGCCTGAGTGGACGATTGATGATGACGTCTGCGAGGATAGACGATTCACCTCCTACAAAGTCAGTGGGCTCCCCATCTTAATCTGCGCGCTCTACACCGCACAAAATTGAACCCCGGTTCTCCCTCCGTCCAGCAGCCAAGATACCATCCGAGTCCGCGATCTACTCCTTCTCACACATCTCGCGGACGGCGCGCAGTGGCCTTCTTCAACGTCCGCACCGGTGCGGCAGCCCGTGCGAGTGAGCATCAGCGTACCCTACGACGTACGTCCCGCAGCGGAAGCCGACGACGTCTCAAAATCGATCAACTACGGCACGCTCTCGAAATGCATCCTCGCCTCGGTCGTTGAGGTCGAGGGTCAGGGTCAGAATGACCCGGCCGCTCCTCGCCTCCTCGAATTCCGCAGCCTCGAGCAGCTATCGGACCGCATCTTTGCGACGTGCTTCGACGCGTTTCCGGAGATACTGCATGCGACACTCGACATCGTCAAGCCCCGCGCTCTCCCGTATGCCGACAGCGTCCGCGTGCTCTCGTCGCGCGCCAGAGACGGCCCTCGGCTCGCGTCCGAGCGGTGCTTCTCGATTCAGCGGCTCGCGTGCAACGTCATCGTCGGGCTAAATCCGTGCGAGAGAGAAGACAAGCAGCTGGTGTGCTTCGACGTGGACCTGTCCACTGCGCACCATCATCCTTCCTCTTCGCTACCATCAGTACCTTCGCAGAACCGGTCCCAGATCCTTCTGTCACCGGAGAATGATGACGCGTTCGACTTTCGGGGGCTGGCGAGGGACATACGTCAGGTACGCGCGCGTTCTGCTCGTCGTCGTCGTCGTCATCGCAAGACCCGTGTGCCCCCGAGCAAAGGAAAGGGCTGACCCCTGCCCCCGCTACGGTCAGGAAGTCGAATCCTCCGAGTTTATATCGCTCGAATCGCTCGCGTCCTTAGTCGCGAGGATCGCGCTTCGTCACGCTATTCGGTCGGATGACGTAGTCACCGTTCGCGCTGCGAAACCCAAGGCCCTGGTATTCGCAGACGCCGCCGAGGTCGAAATCGTTCGAACCTCTCGTGACTACCCGCCTACACACAGCGCCGAGGCCTCTGCTCATGAATCGCATTCGCTTGGGCTTGACCCTCTGGTTGGCCCGTCGACACTGAGTCTCCCAGTTCAGAATGTGGTGTCTGATCCACCACAGGGACGGCACTTGGCTGTTATCGCCCTTGGATCGAACCTCGGGGACCGCTTTGCGAATATAGAGGCCGCTCTCCATCTCTTGGAGCACCCGGAACTTATTCCAACACCCCCAAGGACATTCGCGTGCACGGTCATAAACACGAGCTTTTTATACGAAACCGCGCCGATGTATGTCACCGATCAGCCCAGTTTTTTGAATTGCGCTTGTATCGTATGTTCCTTTATAACTTTGTGTTACTATCCCTCACCCCTTGTTCTTCAGGTTAGAACTGACGCCCTACCCTACGCGCTCCTGGAAACCCTCAAGGCCATCGAGCATACTGTGGGGCGCGTACCTTCGATTCGTAACGGACCCCGAGCTGTCGACCTGGATATTCTATTCTATGACGACGCGTGTTTTGATTCCAGACCCTTGTCCCTCAAAGGGACACCGGAAGGTCTCGAAGGTCAATTGGTCATCCCACATCCTCGGATGGCCGAACGCGAATTCGTCCTACGGCCTTTATACGAGTTAGCATTTTCTCTCCCTCTCCATGACCAGCCTCTAATCGTCCGAGCAGTATGATACCAGACTTTGTCCATCCAGTGCTGCGCAAACCGATCCACGAGATGCTTTCCGACGTACTGAAAGCATCTCCCATCAATTCCCCAGCCATGATCAAAGTCATGCCCTTCCCCAAATATCCCCACTCTTCCCGCGATGCACCACCAGTTCCAAACGTTCCCAACATCCCCCACACACAAACATACTGGAAGTTCCCCCCAACCAGATCCGCCGTCCCCACCGGACTCGGCGACGGACGCGCCTCTCCGCCGCGCCGCACACGCCTCATGGCGACCCTGAACGTGACACCAGACTCGTTCTCAGACGGCTCGGACCACACCACGCTCCCAGCCGCACTTTCCTACGCGACGACGTCCGCAGCTGCAGGCGCCGACATCGTCGACGTCGGCGGCTACTCGACGCGCCCTGGCGCAGCGTACGTCTCCCCGGCCGAGGAGACGAACCGCGTGGTGCCCATCATCGCAGGGATACGCGCGCTGCCTCTCGACACGGCGGGCACGAAGAACGTGCTGATCAGCGTGGACACGTTCCGCCCTGACGTCGCGCGCGCGGCCGTGCTAGCCGGAGCCAACTGCATCAACGACGTGCATGCATTCACGGGTCCCGACTACCCGCCCTCCGCTGCGTCCGCGTCGGCCTATTTGGCAGACATGAAGAAGACCGCACGCGAGTTCGCCGTCCCCGTGATCTTGATGCATTCGCGTGGAGATGCGGGCGAGAACAAGGACTACTCCCGCTATGGCTCGGTCGTGCAAGGCGTCGCTCAAGAGCTGGGCGAAAAGGTCGAGGCGATTGTGCGTGGCCCAGGCGGCGTGCGGCGCTGGCTTGTAATTGTCGATCCGGGTGTCGGCTTTAGCAAGTCACTTGACGATAATCTTCAAGTGCTGCGTGATGCCTCCTCGATTACTGCAAATGAGTGTACAAAGGATGGTGTATGGAATCCTCTCCGCGGATACCCGCAACTCATCGGCGCATCGCGCAAGTCATTCCTTGGGACCATTCTTTCGCAACCGACTGAGGACGGGACATATCAAGGCCGCCAGACGACACCAAAGGAGCGTGGGTGGGCAACAGCAGCGGCGGTCACAAGTGCTGTACAGCAAGGTGCCGCCGTTGTCCGTGTACATGATGTCGCCGAACTTGGTGATGTTGTAAGAGTGGCCGATTCCATCTGGAACTAGAATGTATCGCAAGTTTGTACTTATCGCCGTCATATTCTCATGGCCGAACATGTGCATAGTGTAAGTCTTTTAGTGCCTAGTTCATAGAATGGGCATGGCAGCGGATACAGTGACCAGACAATGGCATAACTGCCCTATGAGCCATCTCTAACACACCAACGGAAGACCCATCCTCCGATGGAAGCGCAAGGCGCTTGGATGATTAGGTTGCGGCTTTACTTCTCGGGGTTCGGGTTCCTAGGAGAAAAGTACCAGTCAGCATCACAATATCACTACACTGGGGATCGGAAGGAAAGGAAGCAGGATCAGATAGGAGCGAAAGACGATGATGCATGTTTGTCTACACGATAGTTTCGGTGTGAACTATGCTTGTGTTTGCTTGTTCATCAGATGAGGAGAAGCCGCTCGAGCACACCGAGAAATGCGACGCGATAACAGTCCGAAGCGACGCGAACGAGAGGACCCACATTCTCCGCTTGCCACCAGGAAGTGTTGTGACATTCACGAATCTGAAGATGAACCTCGTTAAGCTACGCCAGGAATGTGGGGGTGGGGACCACGAACCGACGATTGTAGAGCATCCGCTTCTTAGCACGACCCCTTGGGTTTTTCTTCTTCTCCTGCTTTTCGACTTTGGGTGTCTGTGATTTGACTTTGCCGGCACGGGCGAGAGATCCGTGTACTGAACATTTCGATCATATGTCATAAACGATAAAGACACAGTTAGTCTTGCGGACGACGGGGACGCACCTTTTCCCATTTTCTTGACGTTGTGATTCGGTGTTGGGCACAGTTAATCGTTAATCTTGGTCAATTCTGTACAGCACCAAATTAAGGTTCAATCTCCGGTTGACTACAAATGCTCATCGTAGTGTGCAGCAAGTTCGTACACAAAAATACGCTACATGCATATGTACAACTGCTCAGACATCATATAGCGCACAGTAGTGGGGGAAAAAAGTTCCAGGCCGCCCATGTGCTGGCGCCCATTCTTCAAGGTATCGAGATGTGATAGAACCACCAATGACGACCAATGCGTGCGGGTGACACAAAAGCTACCAAATGAAACACTGCTCTGACTGCAGCTACCCTCCATGACACAGCGCATCGTTATGAAGCTTCAGCAGCATCTGTCTGGGCCCTCGCAGCACGCCGTGCTTTCTTCGCGGCATTTGCAGCCGCGGCCTTCGCCTTCTTTGCCTCGGCCTTCGCCGCCTACATAAACCGTTGGTAAGGAAAGGACATGTACGTAGTGAAACAAACGAACCATCTCGGCCTCCTCTTTCACCTTAGCTTCTTCCGCACGACGCTTCTCTTCCTCTGCCTGTGTCTTCAAAAGCCCTCCGGGGCCAGATTTGTTTTTGCGTTTCGCCTCTCGTGCTTCCTTCTCTTCCTGCTTGATGCGCTTAATTCGGGGGTCAGCTGAAAGGGCAACATCCACGATATTGCGGAGGCGAGCAGTATCCTCCTTCTTGCGACGCGCGCGTTCGGTCTTATTCTTCTTTTCTGTGTATCGCTTGTCGTCACGGCTATGTGCAACATTAACAAGCAATGACATGGACCACAAAGTGGATACCATACTTGTCGCTGCCTTCATTAACTTCTTTGTCGAGGTATTCAAAGCTGCGCCAACTGTCGAAATTGTACCAGAAGTCATAGAATGCTTCCACTTTCTCCTTTGAGTCGGAATATTCACCGAGTAGGGGAACAGGCTCTTTGCGACTGAAGCGCGCTTCTCGTTCGAATACAGGGGCGAAATGTTTGAAGAATGCCGAATTTGGATCCCTCGCCTTTGTGACTTGCTGGGCAGTAGGTACATCGCCCTCGAGAAGTTCATAATGAGGATCTACCGAATCAAATTGGCGGCGTTTTTCTGGGTGGGTGAGTACGTCGTTTGCTTTTTGGATGCACTTGAAGAAGGCATCATCGTTCGAGTCGCCAACAGCGCCAGCCTTTTTGTCAGGGTGGTGTTTCAACACCTTTTTGCGGTCTGGGTCGATCGAATAACGTGAGGAGTGGAAGGGGTGGTTCAGAGACGTACATACGAGCAATTTTGATCTGCTCTGGAGTGGCTCTATATCTAAGATGCGACAGCCCAAGGACCGCATAATGGTCCTGTTTCTAGAAAAACAGGACGGGGCATTGCATCACAACAATGAAAAGGAAATCTCACGACATACCTTCCACTCCTTAGGGTCCAGCGACAAGAGGTCCTCATCTTCCTCCTCATTACCAACGCCGAGGTCATCCTCTTCATCGGCTCCTTGCTCGAGATTTCGCCGTCGTTTTTGCTCCTCTTCTACATGTTTATCATGTTCCTCGAAAGAAAGATCGTGTACGACTCTCCGTACGTGGGCCAAATATGCAGGCCCAACGGGAATGAGTTTGCGCTCTAAAAATGCTGTAGGAAATATGGGTAAATTAGAACGATTATTAGCTGACACAAATGTCACCCACGCGAGATGGAATTTCCTTGAGAAGGCTTCTGTTCCCAGTCACTTGGAAGGGGAGGAGGGACAACAGGGAGCGGGATAACGTCCCCCATGATGATAAAACTGAGATATACTGTAGTACACGCATCTTCCGGTCGCCCGTCCTTTTCCTTGCCTCATTCCCAAAAATTAGGCCCGTGGGAAAGTGCGTTACAGTAGACGAGCACGTGATTGACGCGATGCGCGTATGACTCGGAACTCGAAACTCTGAATTGGATATTCCGGCCCATGATTAGGGCTTTTTCAGTAATGGCTGCGTGTTCCGGCAGGGCACGGACCAGGTTGACCAAGTATCGTTCAGGGCCAATGTCTGGTACATGTGGCCAAGGCAGTCTACCTCCTCAAACGACCTTGCAAATGTCGGCCTCAAGCTCCAAAGTCTTGTCTGCCATGGACTCATGCTTTCCGACGCTAGGCTTTCGGCCAGACGAGGATGGCATAATTGACCTCACCACTCCGGAGAATGATACACTTTATGATGCTGTAAGAACCCAGTTGAATGGCCGTCGCCCTTCAAAGGCGGGCTTGTGAGTACTGTCGTAATCACAGAATATAGCGCGAACTAATGATCACAGCGTTCCCTCTTCGGGTTGTGATGAGAGCCGTCGTTTGCAGAAGACAGAGTCTCTTAAAGAAAATGATCGGACAACGGAACGAAACGGTCCACTCGTCGGTAGAGCGGCTCAAGTCACATCCACCTTGCCAGTGGCTTCTCGTCCCGCTACTACCGATTCCCGCAGCTCTGGTGTCGTAACCAAACCTCCAACGAAACGACCAGAAACAGCGTACCCACCCTATAACTATGCGGACACTATTCCGAAGCCGAAAGTGATTTACATTAGGAATGAGGAATACGCTAACGAGATGGTTGGCAGTCTGAATGGGTGAGTGTGCACCCAAATGCTCGTGTTGTGATGTCAGCCTCACGCAAGGCCGCTGAATGTGGGTGATGTACGCAGTGCCGTTGGCCTTGACCTCGAGTGGCCTTTTATCTCAAGAAGAATTGGTGGCGCCCAAGAGGGAAAAGTCGCCCTCGTTCAACTTTGTGACGCGGACATCATTCTTCTCATTCAAGTCAGCAAAATGGAACGTATGTGAAGCTGTCTTTTTTTCACGAGGCATTGAGAAGTGCACTGACTTGTCACACAAGGATTTCCCGAGAAAGTAAAGGTGCGTGCGTTCCCTTCGATGAATGTCATGGCATCACTCAAGGTTTGCAGGAGATGATTGAATCCACGAAAGTCCCCAAGGCTGGTGTCAACATTCGTAGTACGTGAAACCTACTGTGGTACCACCCACTAGGCTAAGGGGCGTGTATAAATCCAAGACGACGGAATGAAGCTTTTCCGCGATTATGGTATCCTCGCTTCGAATCTTGTCGAGCTTGGGGCCTTGGCGTGCCAAGTCGATGAGAAATTTGCGTCCACCTTCAACAGACCGATTGTGTCCCTTGCAAAGGTAGTGTCCTACTGTCTACACAAGACGTTGGACAAGGGCCCAGTACGTATAAGCGACTGGAGCAAAGACCTTACGCGGGTGCAGATGAAATGTACGTATTCCTGCAGAGTCGGAGTGAGGGAAGCACGATCTCACGGACTGTAGATGCATCCAACGATGTCCACTCCGGGATGATGGTTTACAGATCCCTCATGAAGACCGCGCGCTCATCACGGGTACGACTCATGCCCGAGCGCTACACTGTAAATCTGCCAGAGGAATTGAAAGGGAAAGGCGACAGCGATTCTATTGGCAGGAGCTGCCACGATGACAGCGCCCAGACAGCTTCAGAAGATGTTGGTGGTCCCACTCATCGACTTGCATACGCGCTCTGGCGCCAAGGTCATGGACTGTTGGATATTTGTATTCGGATGCGAGACCGGGCCAACCCACAGAGCGAGACAGTAGTGATGTGCGTTTGTAATAGCTTATCCTGAAATGTGTGTTCGCTAACTTGGGGAATCACAGCTCATACATTCTACGTGCATTAGCCGAGGACCCAACGCTCCCGTTTTCTATCGAGGCGCTACTCTCCTTGGTGAGGCTGGACAGTTCATCTTGGGCCTATCACCACGATACTATCGAGCGCTGGGCCCAAGAGGGGCGTGGTCTTGACGGGCCTTGATCGTTGGGACAGCCGATCCTACGACTCCTGTAACCCACTTGCTTATCTTTTAACACATGGAAAAGATGCCGCAACTCACATGGGTGATGGTGATGCATCCATGAATACTAGACCAGATGGATATGGGCATATGGCCAGTTTCAGTGCTCTCACCTGCGACAAGCTGCACAGCATGATCTGGGGTAATTCGGCGGTGCTCGATGTCGGAGACCGGCCGCGATTACCTTGGCATGTCGAGGTGGCTGGCACATCACCATCTACGCGTGTGGTCTGAGTGGATACATTTTGGCCATTGTTCAACTCTGGTCCGCATTTGCTAACTCGACCATGATCGCCGAAGACAACCATACTGTCTCGACCGCGTACTTATGATTGGTTTCAACTCAGGACCTCTCGCTGGGCTGGCGCACTCCCATTTCTATCCGGAATGACGCGCAGAGGGACACGCCACGGCAACCAGCTCAAGGCAGTGTCACGATTGATGAAGATTGTCTGGCGGCTGTACAAGCAGTATGCTGTGTCCAATTGAGCCTACGATGTGTAGAAGTAGAGCACGCAGGGTCACGCCGGTGAATTTACAGAAGGTGATAATATTCCAGCATCGACAGTAGTCTATATACTACACAACGGAAGGTCTAAAAATTTGTAGAAAGGATGCCTAAAGTTTGAGCGTCGGGTATAAGAGGCGGCGGAATCGGTGTTGATGGTGTGGGCATCATCGGAGATGCTGGTGGCGTTGTTGTTGCAGTTGCAGTTGCCGGTGTTGCTTGCGTAGGTGTGGTTGTCACTGCTGTTAGCGGTGGTGTCGGTGTTGGTGATGGATGCTATTGCTGCTGAGGTCGGGATTGCTGATGGAGAGGGCGCGGGTGGTGCTGACGATGCTGGTAGTGTTGGTGGAACTGCTGTTGCTGTTGTTGCGGCTGTTGGCAATGTCAGCACTATCAGAGTTGAGGGAGCAGGCAATGGAGACAATGCTGAAGGTGTCGTTGGAGCTGCTGTTGTTGCTGCTGTCGGCTGTATTGGTGTCGGCGCCGGGATGGTCGTTGGGTTGCGGAGAGTGTGAGTCAGGATCGTTTCTGGGGTTCTGGTAGCTGTTGCTGCTTTGTGCCTCAGCGTTGTTGTTGTCAAAATGCAGGACTGGCGGGGAACGTCTCCACACACATGGAGAGCACAGACCGTTGTGTGTTGCCTTCGACACTGTTGTTGAACCAGTCACAGCCTGGATCGTACACATGTGTGTAGTCGCCGATGTAGCTGAAGCTTCCAGGCGACACCTGTGCAATAGGATTTATCAGCAGCCTCGCCGCAGCGCTGCGAAAAGTTCAACGTGCCTCCATCTTTCTCGCGTGTCAGCCGATTCCACTGCTCACATTGCCATTCGCTTCTGCGAGAATTCCCAGTGTTCGTCGAATGACCCTTCTCCTCAACGATGCACCTTCAGGTCCAGAAATCCATCCACTGCCCGTGTCAACATACCACTCGCGACCACCCTTGCTACGAATAATGCGCCACGAACCGGCACCGGCACCCAGTGCCGAAAGCAATGTCGCTCAATGACACGTAGCCGCGTCGGCACTTGCTCCGCCTCCGGGGTATCGCAGGCTAGGCCGAGCCTGAGGGGCGGCGATAATCTGGCTGTGAAGCGCGACGGTCGCTTGCCACGGTTGCGCGGGGATGAGCTCAGGTGATGTGCCGAGTAGCGTAAGTACCTCAACTTGCGTGGCTCTGTTCCGTATAAACTCCTGCACAACCCTGAGGGGCAGCATTGGGATGAAGGACAGCCCAAAAGAACGCAATTTGGTCTGCATGGCCATTGCTGCGAGGAGACCCTGGTCTAGGGGAGCGCTAGATAGGTCCAGATTCGGGAAGATAGTGTCAAAATACAGATTTAGCTCTGTTATGCCACAGGCTGCAGGTGCTGACACAAGGAATTTTCGAATGCTCGAGCCTGTCAACCGGACGCAGCGCGCCAGCGAAAGCGATTGCAGGCGCACGGTGGATGAAGTAGTTAGTCCACCATCAAGGATTTCGGGACTTGCCCGCGAAGACGAAAGATCAAGGTGGGTGAGTGAAGGGAATGCGGAGACGAAGGAACTCAAAGTCTGGGGTGGGATGGATTTGGCGCCGCGCACGCTGAGTCGTTTCAGTCCGGCAACTGCGCGGGGCTATTCAACAAGACGAAGTCGAGCGGAACAATTTCGACGATGACCACGGTTGTTCTCGTTTTCGCTCGACTCGGAAACGGAGGTCGGAAGGAGTATGTGAGTGTTCACGTGTTCACAAAGTCGGTAAGCGCGTTGACGAAAACAACGCTGACGCCGCCAGTGAGATCGATGGTTTCCAGCTCCCTGGATTTGCGGCGCCGGGCAATATTCTCCGCATCCTCACTCGCGTCCTCTACTACAAGGCGCCCACGGAGGGGTTGGCTACGACCCCGTGAAGGTTCTCCACGACGTAAAGGTTCCTTAAGTATGGCCAGCGTTGAGGCACCATCCATATACTCTGTCGCACGTCGCACCAAATGTGGTTAGGTTAGGGGTTTCCTACAGGACAAAGAACAAAGGTGAGTCACGAAAACAAATCAATGCGTTTGAGACAGGTACGGGTTGACGCGTTGACGGTCTGTCACTGTGTAGAGTCGGTCGAACACTGTCCGTAACCGTCACACGTGACCAAAATGTTGGATGTGCAATCTGTTCACAAATTCAAAGTGACAAAAGAGAAGCCATCCCATTGATTTCCCCAGGCTAGGTAGCTCAGTTGGAAGAGCACCTGGTATATATTCAGGAAGCCTGGGTTCAATCCCCAGCTGGCCATATTCTTTAGGCTGCAACACAAAACACCGCAGTGTTACCCGACCTGCAACCGTACACAACCCTAGGTATGGACTCAGAGACAAAGTTCAGGGCAGGTACATGCACATGTTTTGCAAAGTACAGCGATAAAATGGCTAATTTGCAAACAAGTAAGATACCATCTCATTGTCATGTTCCTCAGTGATAAGCCCCCCACCCTCGACCCCTTCCGGACGCCTCACAGTCTTACAGTTGATTTCCATCGGGTACTTGGCCTCTCCAACACGCCCTGCCCAATCAAAGTCAATCAATTGGACCATCACGTCGCGAGATGAAAGTGATGCTCGATCAACGAGAAGATTGACATTCCGAATATCACCATGGACGAAACCCCCTTCATGCAGCGTTCGGATGATGCTTTTGACTTTGTATCCTACCTTCTGCTGCTCATCCTTCAAGAGCGACAAGTCGAAGAGTACTTGACATTTCGACTTATCCATGATAACCGCAGTCCAGTTCGCAGAGATTCGAATACATTGCCGGATCCTTGGAGCCAGGCCGCGGGATGCGAGATAAATATGCGCGGCCTCCGAGTACTGCTGTGTGAATTTGACAATACACTCCCCAGAGCCAGGCTGGTTGACGGTGGCAGAGAAGACTAGCTTGTCTTCATCAACCTGTTTCTCATACGTGAAACTTGACTCCTGTCCATCGTCGTTATAGGATGTCAAGAACGGGAATCTGCGACCTTTGTTAACACGGAGGTCATACTCCGGATGGTATCGAGCTGCCCGGGCCTCGGCCTCGACAGACTTGTAATGCGCTTGGATATTCTCGGTCGCATCGACCAATGCATCGAAGCAGGATGCAATCGCGCGCCTGGTATCGATTTCCTTCCAATGGGTTGCTAGATCGAGGCCCGGTGTGAGAGGCTCGACCTTCACACGTTCACCATCCCATGCTGTCCCATAGAATCCTATCAACGAACCTGTGTATCCCATGAGCACGTGAGCGGATGATCAGAGTGCAGACACATACCGACGTCAACCATGAGAATGCATGGAAAACATGTATTGAGGTTACAAGGGCGACGGGGATTGAGCAGCACATTGCGTAGAAACCCAGAGTAGCATAGGATTGCTTGGTTCAGAGCAGGTCCTTTCTCATTCGTGCATTCTCGGATTGCTACCGGTATGACGTTACCCATGAGGCACCCGGTCGTAGATTCTGTGTAAGGAACTTTCTGCTCAGAGAACAGAATGCCCAAGTGCTCCAAGAACACGGCCTGGATTGCTGATCTCCGTTGGGTCTCGTCCTTGTACCACTCGCACGCCTTCGGGGTAAGCTCGTTAAGAAAAGCAAGTGCTCGCTTCGATGGGGCAGCTTTGCACCTGTCTGTGAAGATCCCGAAGGCCTCGTGTACTAACATGAGAGGGATCGTGTGGTACTCAAACGGGTGGTTGCAGGCAATGGCATGACCTGGGCCGGTAATTTGGCTAAATTCGAGAGGTATAGCCAGGGCTGATGGTGACGCCTTGCCGGTTTCTGTTTTCAAACGTTTGAGTCCCCATGAAATGTCGGTCCCTGTAAAGGCATCATGCTTGCGTTTGTATTCGTGGCCCTCTATGGCAGTAGTAAATCATTTGAATACAGGAGGATCGAATGGGAATATGTACCGGGCAACTGCACCAACAGCATCACATTCGGAGGTATGCTGAGGCTCGACACCCTTCTCTGGGAATGAAGCCTCTGGGCCTCCTCTATTTTAGACAAGTCGAGCCTTCGGATCCGTGCGATCAATTCATTGTCATCTTCATCATCTCCAGGTAAATCAAGGCCAGGGCACATCCACACTAGGAGGTCGGGGAACTGCATGGGTTGTAGCGATGGCCTGATGAGTAAGACCTTTTCCTTTAAGTCAGAGACAGTGCCTTTAGGAGGCAGGTCTACATGGAAGGTATCGCCTAGGATATTGTCAAGTTTATTGTTGACGATGATACACCACAGTCGAATGTCCGTCGTTTCCATGACGGAATGTCGTGTCGTGTTTGTGAGAGGTGAACAACAAACAGGGTCGTTTATGTAATGTAAGGGGTATCGCTGATTTTATAAAAACCTAACGGAACGCGTCAGGATGTGATGGAAAAGGAGGAGACACTGGAAAACGTTAATAAGCACGCGACGTGTCACGTGTTCACGAGTTTAGGTGTCGTGATCTAGGCTGTGGGAATCACGCCTCAACAGATTTTGGCCAATTCGGGGTCTCAGTACGGCCGTATTAACGCCCGTACCGTACCGTCGACTGGGTTGGTTTTTGGTTTACGGTATGGGTCGTGGTTGTTTTGATACCGTATAACGGCCGTATGCCGTATACGGTACGGAGCCCTAATACTGACTAAGACGGAGGACTGGGTATGAACGTTGTGAACCCCCTCTTTGGTTCGTGGGTTCCTCGAGGTTTGGGCAAGATGTCAAGTGACCGGCATAGTACCGCTTTGCACGCGATTTTTTTAATGAACATCCTCTTTCGCTGGCACCTTTTACGATTGAGCCTGGAGGACACGCACCGTCAAGCAGATTGGAAAGATTCTAGATGCACCTCAGCTTAAAGTTTTCCGAATGTCCATAGCGATACGTTAGACTTCAGTTGGTACTGCTACAATCAAACAAGACCTCCTTGAGTGGTAACACGTGCATCGTCAAACTATTGGTAGACATGAATGAGGTATGGATTGGAAGTATCTAGTATACATAGCCAAGGATCTTCCCTCCAACGTTTTTGCGACGAGCCTCCTCATGATCGAGAATACCAGAAGAAGTCGTCTTCATGCATATCATTAGCATGCCAAGCAATATGAAAATCAACCAGAGTTGCTCACCAGGATGAGCTTTCCGAATGAACGTGCCGGTAGAAGCAAGTTAACCCAAGACTCGATCTGGGTGACTTGCAGGTTGAATCGCGGTGAAATTACACCGGTCTTGTTTAACCGCCCGTTGAGTTGTATTACGATCTTCCCAGAGCGGTGATCATCAATGATATCAAAGTCACCGATGTAACCTGATAGTGGACTCGTGTTAGCATTGTCAATCAGCATCACTTGGAAATGATGAGAAAAGGAGTATGTGGTCTCGTTTGTGAACCCAAGTCCCGAAATTAAAGGAAATGCGCTGTTTGGTTGGATAGAGACATTCATGTTTCGGAGAGTTAAAGCGAGAGAGGGGTGGGGGCGTGACCGCATCCATCGCAGTTATCACTCCGAACTCTGCACACGCCAGTGACCATCCCCAAAACGACCACTTCCGTTGTTGGAAAATTGATGAATACAAGTCAAGAGGGAACATGCATACCATGTCGCTGCATGACGCTGAGGAATTTTACCACGACCTTCGAGGACGGGCGAATCAGAACCTGGCGCTTTCCACGGCGCTCAGCATTGACGATGTTTTTCTGCAAAGGTTCACACTCAGATACAAGGTCATTTATGCCTGGAGCAAAACTTGCCAAGCAATCGTTCTATATGTGTGTGTTGAAGGTTACCTCAGCAATGGAAAGACACGATGGGTGATGGATACACGCACAAGGACAGACACGCGGACCATTTTTGGATGACGGGTATGCGGGAGTGTCGAGAGGGTCTAAGACAGAAAGTAAGCCCATGCTCGCTCGTCTGAGTGTCACGTCAACGGACGTGAGTCAAGACGAGCTATTCACCTTGAGGAAGGCGTCGAGTGAGTTCCAAGCTAAGGGCTAGGATTCGTGGTGGTTAGTGGAGGCTTGCTCCGGTGGCTGAAAACTATACAGTTTATCCTCAGCTACACCGGCGATTAGCGGCGCTCTCCACTCATCCTCACACCCGCAGAGTAATTCGCCACCAAAATGGTCAGCAAATACCTGTCCCTTTGCAATAACATGATGCTTATTTTCCTGTAGGGCCGCGTTCGTACCAAGACCACAAAGAGGGCATCTCGTGTTCTCATTGAAAAATAGTGAGCCCCAAACTACATCCGTCTATCTGGTGAGACGATGCTCATGCATTGCTTCCAGTTATCCCCGCCTTACCCTCGACTTCCATACAAACAAGCGTATCATCGATGAAGTTGTCAGTCCAGCCATGAATGACCACAGTGTAATATGTTGATGAGATGTGCTCTAGGCTGTCGTTCCTTCAAAACGCCTGCGCAACAAGATCTCTGGGTTCACCACCCATTTGATGAAGCGCATTCAGCGCGGCCCAGTTCGCGGAATTTCGTTCAAGCTGCAAGAAGAGGAGCGTGAAAGGAAGGATAACTACGTCCCAGAAGTCTCTGCTCTCGACACTACTGCATCAGGCGGTCTTATCGTAGACCCGGACACCAAGGTATGTCTCTCACCCACGGCCATCTCAGATAATTCCTGACTCACGTGTTTTTAGGATCTCCTCAGGTCGCTGAACTTTGAGTCAATCCCAGTCACGGTTGAGAATCCCGTAATTGCTGTACCAGAACGTGGTCCTCGGAGGGAGCGGCGGAATGTACCTGGTGCTGGCCGCGCATGAGTTTGACTAATATGCATCCTGCCATTTCCCGGGCCTGCACATGCCGTGTACTTTTTTTTCATACCAAAAAATTTCATATGAGCGTGGTGCCCGCATTTCTGTAACCGTTGTATGGAGGTCACAAACCCGAGGGTATGCCTGTTTGCCAATGGGGTCTATGGTCTACGAACAACAGAAATTCCAATCCTACCTTTATATGTATTCGTCATTGGGCCGAAAGATACACCCACGCAGCGAATGAATGGATAGACGGTACTAGTGCGCTGCAGTGTAAATAGCAAAAGCGATGCGATACGATAGCGATGCGCCAAAAAATATTACATCAGCATTTGTCGGCAGTGTTGATTTGTGATTTTCGCACGCCGACACCACGCGACCTTGTCCCACTCATTTTATTGCTCGCCCCACATCCCTTTCCTTCTCCCCCCTGACCTACTCACGACGTTGCCCATCGAAACAAAAAAAAAGGCAACACCACCTGCCTGAATTACGGTCTTACCAATGACTATCCCTCCGAACGACGCCTTTACTCTTGCCTCACACTCCGACTCTACCCCCTCACTTCGTTCATCGCGCTCCCGTTCCCTCACGCGTTCACCATCTCCTAAGATAGCTTTCACAACCTCGCAACATGCTGCTTCCAATGGCGATCCAAAGCGCCGCCCTAGCCGCCGTCAACGCAAGTCAAGTGGCTTCGTGTCGGATGCTGTGAAGCTCGCAGACGTGGACGAAGCCCTTGAGCGTGCTCTCAATAACAACGGCCATGCCAACGGTATCGCTCATCCAGATAAAACGATAGCCCCTACTGCACAAGCGAAAAAGACTGACTGGGAGATCCCGCGCAAGGTCCTCCACTCATCCATCGGTAAGTCGCGTGACTCGATCGTGTGGTGTCCACGACCTCCTTTCTTCCTGCTGACTGACAGCCTCCTTCCAGGTTTTGTCTCACTGTATCTCTATGCCTCCCACGGTTCACCGGAACGTGTCGCGATTATGCTTTCGAGTGCTATGCTCATCATAGTTCCTGCCGATATCCTCCGACTTAATTATCCCCCTTTCGAACGCATCTATGAAAAGGTTCTCGGCTTCCTTATGCGCGAGAGCGAAAAGGTACGTTAATATCGCACGCGTTGCGTGACGCCGCATCTGTTCCGAACCAAACATCTGTTGACGTCTTCCCTCCATTTTGGTTCGTAGAAACATTCGAATGGTGTGATATGGTACATCATCGGCGTGGTCTTTGTACTCTCGCTATACCCTCTAGATATCGCTGTATTATCTATCCTGATGTGAGTTTTCATTCATCCGACACCCTCTCAGTGTTCACCTTACATTGCCCCAACAGCCTTTCTTGGGCGGACACCGCCGCTTCCACATTCGGGCGCATGTGGGGCTCTCTCACCCCACCGCTTCCTCCACGCATTCCCATTCTTGGGCTCCCGCTGGCCCCGCGGAAGTCCGTTGCTGGTTTCCTTGCGGCTTCTCTTACTGGTGCCGCCATCGTCTTCTCTTTTTGGAGCTGGATTGTGCCTGCGGTCGGGGGCGTCGAGCCGACCTGGGATTGGACGCACGGTGTATCCGGTCCGGGTGTCGACCATAGCTCCTTTGGGCAGGGAGTGAAGGCTATGCTACGCGATGCTGGCTTCCCGGGTTTGCCTACCAGTGGATGGCTAGGTTTGGCCGCCGTAAGCGTTGTTTCTGGCCTCGTAACTGGTATTGCTGAGGCATTAGGTGCGTTGTTTATCTTTTCCTTCTGCCGTGTGCCTGTGTTATGTCTGAAGCTAACCATGAACAAAATGGTCAGATCTTGGAAATCTCGATGATAACCTGACATTACCCATCCTCTCCGGGGGGTGTATCTGGGGATTCCTCAAACTTTTCAGTTGGTTTAGCTCTTGAATATGGCTCGATGCCGTGTTTTTTGTTCCCACTTTGCTCCGCCATTTACAACTCATTTACACTTGCGATTTATGCAGATAGACGTACGTTAAACACCCATTTTACACTCCATATCCTGTTTGAGTTTTTCTTTTGCCCACATCCATTACTACATCACGTATTTTTGTTCAAATTTTCACGCTTTGTTCTGCCGTACGTTTTCATTTAGGATATGACGACCGGAACGATCTCCACGTGTATGTTATTTTCTGCCTGGATAGTCACCGGAACCCCCGCATCTCTTGGTCCTGGGGCGGGACGATACGACCGTAGTTACAGACTGTGTGTCATGGATTCTTGTCACAGGTGTGTGTATGTAGAGCCCTGAGATAATGCACACAATCGGCCACCAAATAATTACCCCTTCATTCGTGAGTAATCCTGTTTTGTTCCCCGTAAAATCACGAGAGCTTTCTTATTACGCATAACAAATGTGAGGCGTAGTAGAATGACATTGAATTGAAAATATATCACAAAGAAAAGCCACAGCAGAGAATGGCCATCATGCACATACTCAGCGCAGAACTAGTTCACGCCTTGGCACTGTTGCCTCCAAGTCCAAGTCCGCTCCCGCTGGCCGCGGACGATGCTGCCGCGCTCCCCGTGACACTGCTCAACGTGGCGACACTGCTGCTGCCGCTGCCGCTGGTACCAATCGCTCTGCGCCAGCTACCGGCGGCGGAGGAATGGGAGCTCCAAAATGAGTCGTACGTGAGCAAGGTGGCGTTCTGCGAGCCCGTGCCCACCGACGTGATGGGGCCCGGTGCGGTCGGAATGTCGAACGTCTTGTTGGATGATGATGATGTGGATGCGGACGATGAGGACGGGCGAAAGGACGAGAGTGTGAGCGATGCTTTTGGTGGCGGGTGCGTGGATGTCGCTGGTGGCTGTTTTTGTGGAGAAGCGGGAGCGGGTGAGCGTGGTCGCTTGGATGTGGTCGGAGATGCGGTCGACGGTGGAGGTGCGGGTGTAGGAGCAGGCGCAGAAGTAGATGTGGGACTAGGTATGGGAGCGGTGGGAAAGGTAGTCTGGGGGATCGGAGGGAAGGTCGAGAGTGGCGCAGATAGGTCAGATGTTTGCAATACCGCCGGCGTGTAAGGGGCCGCCGCGAACTGGGACATGGGCAGAGGCGGGGTGGAAGGTAAGGTGGGCACGGACGAAGTGGAAGGAGGTGCGAAAGGTGAAGGAAGGTAGGGGAGCGTCTGCGCGGCAAATGGCGAGGGTGGTACGGACGAGACGAATGAGGAGGGAGCCGTGATAGAGGGGGTTGAGGTGGAGAACGAGGAGGACGTCACGAATGGGGAGAGAGACGAGAAGTCTATCGTCGTCGCGCGCGAAAGTGGCTGCTGCGTGAAGGCGGAGAGAACAGACGGTGGAAGAGCAAGTGA